>JABUQX010113176.1:15000-45515 GCA_015478945.1 Trachelipus rathkii
AATTATATAATATAATATAAATAATATAATATAATATAATATAACATAATATAATATATTATATAAAAATATTATATAAAATATAATATATATAATATTTATGACATGGAGTTTACTCAATGTTTGTGCGAAATTCTTTAGCATGGAACATTTGATTATTTATTTATTTATATTTTTATTATTCATTTATATTATATTATTATATTATTTATTATTATTATTATTCATATTTTATTTTTATTATTATTAATAATATATTAATAGAATTAGGATTATTATTATTATTTGTCTGCTTGTCGCTCTTTAGTAGTTTAATTATATTAGAAATTTTTTAATACAGATACAATCCTTTATAGTACTATTATTAATTATTATTTTTATATAATTATTTTATTATTATTATTATTTATTTATAATTATTATATTATATTATTATCATTAGTATTATTCATTATATTTTAATTTTATTTTTATTTTATTATTATTAATTATATATTATTATTAATATTTATTATTATTTTATTATTATTTTATTATTATTATTATTTTATTAGTAAAAATACTTTATTTATTATTACTGTTGTATTTAGTATTTGAAATATTCTATATATATAATTCTAAATTTTTACATATAATGTAATTTATCTATTACTGGTTTATTGATATCAAAATCTATTCGTTATTGCTTGATTCTGTGATCTCACATTTTAGTTTTTTCTTTTGCTTATTGTATATTCCAAGTTAGTATATTTTAATAATCACTGTGTGTACGTAGACATGTGTATTATCATATAGAATAAATGTGTGATATTCAGTCCCTATTTATTATTTAATGTAATCTTGTGTGTATGTTATAATATTAAATTTATTTGAGATTTTAATTATATTCATATTATATCTTTTATTACAAAGAAGAAAAATATATTAAATCAATAAATAATATATTTTACCAAATTAAATTAATTTATTTCTATTTGTATCAGAATATTTAAAATACATTTAGTATTGCAATTTATATAAGATATATTATTTGATATATTCTACAATTATTTATGGAGTCTCAAAGCTAAATTTTTATTTGTCATATAATTTTATTTATTATTATTATTATTTAGATGTGAAAATGTATATACTCACATTACTTATATGTTATTCTAAAACTATAATGTTGTAGTCATTGTATTAGTATCATAATGAAATGTAAAATCTACAAATCTATTTCAATTATAGCGAATTATATTACAATTGATAATTCATATTATATACTTGAATTCTATCTTAAAAATATTATATCTCATATAATTTTATTATTATGATTTATTATGAGATTAATTATTATATTAAATATTATACTATAAGATCATTAATTATATATATTAAGCTCTTATGTAGTTATCGTGTATAACGCATTTATCATTAATTGCTTATGTTTTGTTTTTATTATAATTTTATATCGTTTTCAGCTCGAATTTGAATAATATTTATTTCAAATACAGCACGAACATCACGAGTCACTGTGTGTTGCAGTTAGTAGGACCACCTATGTGACAAGATCTCTAGGGAGTAAGTTTATATTTAGTGTGAATCTGAATATAGAAAAAAATTCATTGAATAATGTAGTCTAGAAACACAAAACAATACTTATTACATTAAAATTTTCAACCAATAATCGTATTCAATAATTTCAGACTATGATAATTTTCTTTTGAATTCACGATTAATTATTTTCTGAAATTTATGCTTTTTTAATACTTGTTATTATTAAAAAAGTACATTTAATTGTTCATCGACTGTATTTAATAATCATATCAATTACTCACATTCCATTATGCAAGTTAATTGTTGAGTATTAATATTGAACTCTCATACTATCTACAGATTTTAATATTTATGCATACTTCATTGTTAAGTTGCACTTCAACTAATTAGCTTGAAATATAGCAAAAGTCTTATAAGCGAGTAGCAGTGAGGTAACTATAAATGATCAAGTAAGTCTCAGCGAATGTATGTAGTAGTAGTTATATTAGCAGCAGTATAGTAGTAGTATTAGTATAACCAATAACAATATTATAGTAGTGGATATATTACATGCTATATAAATATTACTAGAAGTGGAGAATTCTATAAACAGTTAAATTTTTACGCATTTTTATATTAGCTTGAAATATAAGAGTTATAGATGTTTGACACTTTGCATTTTTTTAAACTATTTTATACGCAAACATTCGGACGAAGTGTTTTAGAATGATATTTTGCGAAATGTACCGCCGGTACTTCAAATGTTCCGGTACTTAAATTGATTTTTTTTATTAATTTCAGGTAGTGTACGTGGCCCGCAATCCAAAAGACGTGACAGTAAGCTACCATCATCATTGCAAGTTATTTACAAACCACAATTACATTGGAGACTATAAGGTCTTACTTTGCTCCATATCAGCAAGGATTTGAGAATATTCAATTTTATGCATTATATTAAAAATAAAAAATTAAACTAATCTCAAACATATACAGAGTGATGTCAATTAAGCCTATCACAACTATACTGAAAGTTGAAAAAATAGTTATAGCAACTTTGCTAACTACGGAGCTGATTACAGTCACAAAGGTAATAGTGGAGCTGAGTACAGTCACCAATAATGATAAATAACAATATAGAAGAGCATAGGCACAACTAAAACAATGATAGCACAGAGCTCCGGTAGTAAAAGCGGTAATTGTAGGGCCAATTACTGTTACCAAAATTAAAGCTAGCTAAGCTGTCCCAGCATCAATCACAATAATTTAAGAGTACTTTGCAGTGCAATAAAGCGATTGAAGAAATAACTTATCAATCACAATAATTTAATAAATATATTTACAATTAAACACATCTAAAAATCAAAATATATAAACTAAAAATTAATATATCTGTGTCTAGTAAATAAAATTAAATAAGGATATGACTATAATCACGTAAGTCCGAATTAACTGTAATATTAATGTAATAAGATCCTGAAGCATCTAAGTTGATGAGAAGTCAGTTTATATTATTATATAAAATTGGCATACTTACTATATAGCATTATTCTACGAATAATTTTTCTAAGATCCGCTTATATTCACAAATAATACAAGCTTTGCACTCTTCTTCAAGTGTAAATTTTGAGTAAGCTTTACTTCTTGGGTTAAATAAATTATAATAAAATAATTACTGATATAACTTAAAGATAATCGATGTAATAGAGAGGCCTATTTTGTAAAGTTTGCTCGAGATTTAAAAACAATATTGTGATGTAAATAAGTAATATCAATATTTATTTTAGTTAATTATTAAACATTTAAGTTACTTTAAGAAATTAGGAAGAAACAAAAAGACATTTAACAGTGATATTTAACTATGCAATAATACACCTTATCAATATATTTAATAAAATATTATAATATTATATTTAATATAATTAATATATTATATATATATATATCATATATATATTTATATTAAAATATTCATTTAAAATTCAGACTAATGCATATAATTACTTACATATAAATATATATACTATATATAATTAGTATATATATATAATATATATATATATAATATATTTATATCATTTAATAATTATAATAATTATTACTCTATATATAGTAGTAATATATATTTCATAAATATGAAAAATCTGTTTTTGAATAAATATTATAGTTAATATATTATATAGTGTTCATTACATCATATAGTTCAAAGAGGAATAATTATTTTTAACTTTTTGGTAATTATGATATACTAAAAATATTGAATTTTTATTTCTCGTTAGGAATAATAAAAAAAATAATTTAAATTAATTATTACGTAATAACTGACAGTCTTTAGTTTCATTCTGATAAAATTCAATAGAAATAAATTATATATTAAAATTAAGAGAAATGTGAAATGTTAATTACCAAGAGCAATTGTATATTATTTATTTCCTTAATTTTTACATGTATTATTTTCTTATAAAATATATTTTCTTAAGTTTTTAAATTTCTTAAGCCTAATTAAAGATTAGCAAGTAACAATAATAAATATTGATTAATTTCTTATACCTTATTTCAAAATTTATGCATCCAGATTATTAATGTATTATTCAATTATATATGATGTAAATGGAGTAAGTAAATTATTATACTTAGGGTCGGAGCCAGTGAGCCGATGTCGGTAATAAATATATATATATGACTTATAAATGTAAACCAATATTTAAATAATGCCGTGAGCGGAGCCGTATATATCATATATCTAATACTGGTTTAATTATATAAAAAGTATCCGAATGACTACGGAGTATATCAGGAGTCCGTTCGGTAATTAAAATGCCGTAAGCCGGTATATATAATAAGTCAGAGTATCCGTATTAATAAGTTAAATTTAAAATGCTGGAGCCTCAGAGTCTCAGGATGCACGGAATAAAAATTTTGTGACTCTCCGCAGCCCTCCTGTACATACGTATATTCCCTGAAATACTGAAAGAAATATTTTAGATAATAGATTAGTAATAGTAGAGAAGGACGAGTATTATATTATTCGTAATTTTTACTACGATAATATAAGACATATCTCTACTGTATTACTCGGCTTTGATTTCATAAAGATAGTGGCGATTTGCGTAGACCAAGGAGCAAGGCGTGGATCATCGAACATAAGTAATTTTAAGAGAGAATGATAGAGCCATCTCTCGTTACAGTTATAATATGAGTATTATTGAACTTGCTGCGAGTAATATAACTACACTTCTCGAAAAGAGTTTTATGTTACTGCGCCGTGCTTTTTTAACAACATATCTGCAACATATAGACCTAGCCTATCCTAATCCGAGTCAACAACCTAAGAACTCCAAAAACTCTTAAACGGGTACGTATAATACACAGGCGAATCGGACATCGACTAAACCCCCATAAACACCGTGAGCTCTAAACCCCCACATAAGTAATGATGTCCAGAAAGTACCGTTTAGGAATTAAGACTGGGATGATCCGAGGAACACGCATGTCTATTATTACTTATAAAATGTCGAAAAGCGACAAAGAATTTAATGTCTGAGTAATATCAAGATTATGAAGGAATTGTGTGTTATGTAACTAGAAGAAGTGTATAGTTTAAAGCATTATTAAGTCTAAGAGAGAGATTTTCAAGATCTGGTGATTCAGTAGTACGATTACTCTATGGAGATGTTATGTGTATATAGGTTCCTTAATTCAAACTCGATTATGTTTATCAGAAATTAATCTGAAATAGTATTTGCCTCCTTCCCATAACCTGAGGTATCAGTATGAAATAGAGTCCCAATATATACACTTGATATGTTGTTACGTTTTGATATTAAAGTATCCTACATAGAGTTCAGATCCTACTCTATAAGCATCTGGTAGTTATATAGCATAAGGAAAAGTAAGAGTGATAAAGTATGAGATAAGTATTATTCAAGTGATATAACATGGATATAAAATCGGCCTCTCCAATATAGTGAAGAAGCCTCTTAAGGTAATACAGAAACACAATATTGAATTAATGGTGGCTATTTAGAACAGTAATCACAGAACGATAAATAAGGAGTCATTCATATTATTTATAGTTTTAGAGGATTAATTTAAACCAGATTTAAGTAAGATGATTACAGATATATTTTTAGTATTAATTAGTAAGATAAATTTAAAATCCACTGTACTCGTAGATTCATTAAATTCATTCAGTTAATCAAATGAAGTTAGATAAGTTAAAGTAATTAGAGTTATAGAAAAGAATGTACTCCACAGTATAACCTCTAGTCGGGAGGGTGGTGTCAAGCAAAATTTCTATTAGCCTCAAGGAGACAGAACTAAGGAAATATATATCTAATAGAGAATGATAATATCTTTGTAAGATCGCACCTAAATCAATCCAATTTACACCAAAGTTAATTTATTCATTATTTTAGTATATACAATCACCTTGCACACTTTATTGACACTTCTCTACCAACTTATATTCATACTCGCACTCACACAAATAATTGGTACACACAAAAATAATACAATTAACTATGAATTATACCTACATATTAAAAACCTTAAAAGTGTTTAAAATAAATTTGTATATATTCTAATACTTGATATTAAAATGAGTGGTATAAAAAAGTGGTAGTTGTAACATTGTTATTAATTCTCTATGAAAATATTTAAATCATATGTTGGTTGAATATAAATATAAATTTTAAGTGATAAGAAAACCTGATTTGTCTTTTTCTTGAGACAGCAACAATCCTAATACGTCATTAATTCTTTATACAAATTTGTCCAGACTGATGGGGTGCAGTGAGAAAGGTGTGTCTGCGTTAAAAGCTTTTATCATATTATAGCAATAGTACATTTTAAATTCATAACATAGCACGAGAACATTTAGAAGTAATTTTTAATGATAAACTTACACTAACAATTACCGGCTAATTGCACGAGGATCTGCCCTTTACATTAAAGCTTTCGTATATATAAAACTGTCGACTCATTTGATTTTTAAAGGATAATGAGATAAGGGAGTCCATGATAATATAAATTATAATTAGTATATAGATAAATATGAAAAGCGATACATTGGATTGAATTAACTACCATATAGTATCGGCACTCAACAGAAAATCATATCCTCATGTAGAAGTAGTAACAGGTGAAATAATGTATCTTTGGTCTGTGCATGAGGCTTTTTTATACCTAAAGTAGCCGAGGAAAGTAGAGTCCAATGATTTTAAATGAATTATGAATAAATAAGTCCCGGTTGTAGAGATATAGTACTTGAATCCAGTAGTTAGCATATAAATAATATTAGTTAATTATTATTAATTTATTGTTATATAATATCATAATTTTATTATGTTCTTTGCAATGCCAATTTATAAATAATGGGATTATTTAAAAAAAATATAGTATTTATATTTAGCAAATTTATACTTTAGAAACTGACAATTGTTCGCCTTTTTCGAGCTAGCATCTATAGCTAATGATAACGAGGTTAATAGACCTGCTATGAGACAACTACCAATAAGTATTGTTTTTTGGGCGAAGAATGTAAATAAATATTTTTTATTATCATAACAATTGACCTCAGTATTACTAATTACACCTAAGCGTAGACGTGTAGAGACCGTGTAAACTTAACTCATACCAATATAGTATAACTCGTAACGCTGAAACACTTAAACTACTTAAATATTCGACCTCCATTAAAGAATCATGTGTAATAATAAAAATATATCTCAGTCACCTAAGTAACGAATGCTATTATATTTGATTGATGTACATAGATATGTTTACTCTAAAATCCCACTCATTTTCTCTCATGTTGATCCGAGTCCCAATAAATTCCGTTAAATTTGTATGACGTGGGCAGCTTATAAGTATAATGCTTTTTGGTTGTCCAGCCGATTTCTTGTTATGAAGTGGAAAATATTTAATTTATTAATTTATATAAATTATATTATAAGAGGTCTTTTTCTAACTATTTTACTATTAGAAATTATATATGATTTACAATTGAATCTTGTTTTTTACATTGATAGATATATATGTTGTCATTTGTAATATAGAGTGATACTTAATATTATTTTTTACATAGACATATTAATATTATTATTTTAATTAATTTTATAATATTTATATTTTTTAACAATTAATATTAACATAATATATTCATCATAGTGTCAGCCTATTATTAATTATAATATACCAATGTTATTATTACATAATTATAATTATTCAGTTTCTTTAATCTTACATAATATTATCTATTTTATCCTTTTATCTTTTCTTTGCTAATATTATGTATTATCTTCTTAAATACTTCTAAATACGACATTAAATTGATAAAATATGTATTATTATTTATCTTTAATCAATTATTGCATATATTTATTTATTATCTTATAAATATATATATTATATATTATTAATTACTATATTTATAATTATTAATATTTATATTAAAATGATTCATTCTACAATTATTTAATTCTAAATATATATTTTAAAAATAATGTTAATATTTATATTTAATATAAATTTTTATTATTATTAAGTTATTTTATAATTTTTATTTATTATATTTTTTATATTATAAGTAACATTATTAATTTAACTTTGTATTTCTATTAATTTTACTGAAACTAATATATTTTATTGTATTTAATATAATTATTAATTTAGTCGTTTATTATCCACTATAGTTTAATTTCTCTGTATCGATTCCTATCTCGATTTTTTGTACTTGATATTATTATTATATGCAATTCTGCAAACGATTTTAATTCTCCTCCCATTATATATATTATTAATTTATTTATATTATATTATTAGGTCTCCTATGATTAGTTCGTTTGATTGTTAGTGTATAATATTAAATTTATAAATATAATTATTAATTGTCCATTTCAAATTAAATATATTTATAAAAATGAATATGATATAATTTATTAAATGCTGTCTAATATATTAGTAAGAATTATTCATATATGTAATTCTGGTCATGAATTGATTATATTATTATTCTTATTAATTATTAATTTTATTACACGTTGTATTCTCCCTGGATGGTTATTTTATATTTAATTATATATATTTATATAGTGGATTTGATACTATATTGTAATATGTATTATATTATTATATATTTATTAATTTATTTATAATATATATATTATTTTATATATTATGTCTATTATATTAATTATTATTATTATTTAATTTTATTATTGAGTATTAATTTAATTAATTATTAGTAATTATATTATTAAATGTATTTAAATATTAATTATTGTCTGAGTTGCTGAGTTAGTTTATTAATTTAGGTTTTTTATTTAACTTATTTATATTAATTATTTCATCGGTGCTCAAATGACACGACACTATATGATTACTGTTGCCAATTTGATAGTAACTCACCTTTCATATGATTAATAGTAGAGACATATTATATATTTTTTATATTAGTAACTGTATTTTTTGATATAATTGAAGATATAAATATGTATAATGTAATTCTACCTGAAAAATTTTAAAATAGAAATGATATTAATTTAATTATTATTATTTATATATTATTATATTATTTTTATTATTTTATTTTTATAATTTTATACTATTATATAATTATTAATTAATTATTTATTATTTTTATTATAATTTTATTATATTATTATTTATTATATCAATTTATTATGTTACTTCTTATATAGAGGTAAAGTTAGATTATGTTAGTAGTAGTATGATGTGTTTAAGTAGTTAAGTATAGTTTAAGTTAGTAATATACTTTTAATTAAGTAGTAGGAACATATCTATTATCTTAAATTTAGATAGTTAATATAATTTACTTATATTAAATATTGAATAATTAATAAATATATATAATATTATAATATATAATTATATATAATTAATATTATGATATATTAATTATTAAATATATATTTATATTTATATATTATTAATATATATATTATATATATATTATATATATATTAATATATTATTATTTTAGAATTATTATTTTATATAATATGTCTTTCCGTTACATAATATATATATAATTAATATATATTGAAATATATTTAAGGTTACAATATTATATATTATTAGAATATGAAAATATATTATATAAATTATAGATATATAAATATAAATAAATTGAGTTAATTTATCTCGAGTATAAGTTTTTTTTCTCCTCTCTTACTATGCCTCTATTCTTCATCATATATACACGCTCTCTCTCTTATCTTTCTCCTTATTCATCTTCATCTTTCCATCTCTTCTCTTCTCTCTCTTCTCTCTCTCTCTTGCACACAAATCTAACTCAAAACATCCACACTGTCTATAATACTTACTCTTAATCTAGTATATATTTTATATTATCTAGAGATGAAGAGAGACGATATGATGAAGTGATTTGTAAGAGTGAGTATATATCAGAGTATCATATTATATATATTATTAGAAGAGATATATAGAGAGAGAAAGACTTTGATTAATATGATGAGGATGAGAAGATGATAGTTATAGTAATTATGATAGAGAGAGTTAAACATAGTGCAGATACAAGAGAGCAACAGAGCAATATAAAGAGAGATAACAATTGATGAGAGAGAGAGAGAGGTTGATATTAGGTCTCGTCCAGACCGGACCTCTCACCTTCCCCTGTTAAAAAAAGAATGAATTTTTATTTGTCAGTCATGGAACGAAATAAATACCTAAAAAATGTAAAAAATTTAAATTAAATTATAAAAAAAAAATTTCTGTATTTTAATATTAATTTTTTTTTTTTAATTTCGACAAAAATAAATAGTGCAAAAATAAAAAAAAATAAAATTTTTATTTATTTAATATTATCATTAAAATTCAAAATAGTTTTTTTTACTAATTATACCTTACATTAATATTATTTTAATATTTTATTCATATACTTATAATATATTAATAATTATCATTAATTAATTTAATTACTTAACCAATCCTATTATTATTATTATATATATATGTATTATTATTATTATTATTAATTATGTAGCTTTCTAGGATTAGGATTATTTAAATTATACTATCTGGTAATTAGACTTATATTATAATTATTATATATATAATATATATATATATAAGTATATATTATATTATTATTATTATATATAATTATATTAAATATATATATATTATATATATATTTTAATTATATTAATATATTAATATTCTAAAAAAAAAAATATTATTATCAAAAATAAATATATATATATATATATATATATATATATGAAAAGGTGTTTTGAAATAGCAAACCTTAAAATATCCTTTAAGAAAAGGATATCTCAAGGCCTAAAAAGGCGCGCCGAAGGATTCCCTTCTGCGTTGATCCTTCTCTGTGCCTACGAACCATAACACGAGGGAGTCAGAGCCGAGCCATCTGTTCTTTTGAGTCATAGGATTCATTCCAGGTGGCAGGATGCGGGTAGAGTCCTTGAGATCGTCAACTACTGTCCCCCAAGTCATTGCCCTTATCCCCCCCCCAAACCTCCGCCGCTGTGTGTTCTTCTATACACGAGAAACTATTGGTTCCCGCGCTTAATTTTGGCGGGAAGAAGTAAACGAGCCACATATCCCCCATTTTTCCGTACGAAATTATGTTCACCCCCCCTCATCTTGTAGTAGGTAATAGGAGAATAGGGGGAGATTGGGAGGGACTAGACAAAACTTACAAACTCACAAACTACGTAGCATAAGACGGCTTTCTGATTGGTCTATTTTGTGAGTCTCGCAGCCATTGGCTCGTATAGCTACGGTGAAAAGCATGTTAGGCAACATTTCAATATCAAAAAAATTCAATAAATTGGTTTTTAATCTTGTTTTAACTACTTATGAATTATTTTTCTTATAAATAATTAATTAAATTTTAAGATGTTATAAATTTAATATATTTTTATCAATAAATAAAAACAAAAACTTATTAAAATATCAAAACAAAAACATAGGTTGGCACTTCAACATTGAATGTATTGAATTCTTCTATGACGTCGGAGACGTCCGCGTAACCGTTACTGAGAGCCAGACGTAAATATTCCGCCCTAGTAAGAAGTAAAGTAGTTCTCCATGTGCCAAGCTATAAAATTCCAGTTTCCTTATATTAAATATTGAAATTAAAGTCAATTAAATGCAGCTTATAAAAAAATATATTTATTTCATGTATTTTTAAACACAAGTTAAAGTAATTAAATTTTTATAGTGTTTTTGCACCTGCGGAACAATATTGTTTCCATGCAGATATCAATGCATTACAAACGGATTTTCTTGAAACCGAAACAGCATCAGTCACTATCTACTCGTAGATGTGAGAAGTAAAGTTGTCTCATTCGTTGAATCAACTATGACACGTGAAGTTTTGTAAACTGATTAACGTGTTAATATTTTATATACAAGTACATCAATCGGTGTTTTTAATTAAGTTGTATTAATTATGTCATAAATTATTCAACCTATAAACATCGTAAAAATAACTTTCATTTAAATTTTCGGAGGTTTGTTTTTAACTTGCAGTGCAAACGTGTGCATGAAATCACAACCTTGTTGCAAGTTTGAAAAAAAAACTTGCTGCAAGTCTGACAGCTTATCATTAAAATATTTTCTTTAAATATTTTTAAAAAATCATCAGTACTAAATAGATGAAAGTGAAGATCATTTGTGACAATAACATGTGTACCAAAATGGTCAAAGCAAACGAGCTCGAATCCATCAGCAGAGTTTCAGCACAAATGTCTGACATCAATTCGACAAAACTTCCCCCTAGGAGCCCCGTTAATTTACCAAGTTGCGTTATTACCACATCGAAATTACCCAATAGACCTGCACCTTCCTTAAATTTGCAGTCCAGCGTCAGTAATGCTAGATCGTCACCTTCCACAGCCAGCAAACTTGCGACTAGTAGATCTACAAACGCCAATGCAAGTTTATCTACAGTCAGCACTGTTGTAAATAATACAAGACCTATTTCAAAACTTCAAAACAGGCCTTATTCAAGACCTAATTCCATTCAGACCCTCAAGCCTTTAGTGCCCAATAGGCCTTCAAATACGTCAGGAGGTATGCAACCTATTATTATTATTATTATTATTATTATTATTATTATTATTATTATTTTAATTGGTAATAGTTTATAAATTATATATGTATTCTGTTATATTTTAAATTTTTAATAATTAAGGTTATGAAATAAAAATAATAATGCAAATAAATCTAAGGTATTTCAAGGGAAGCGATGTAAGTTTTATTATTTACCATTATATTTTATATATTAATATATATATATTAAATATCTATTTATATAATATATATATGATATATAAATTATTCATTTTTATATATTTATATACTTAAGTTTATTATATTAATAAGGTACCAGAGTGCCATTTTCCTTTTTCTTTTATCTAGTGTTAGTAATGTCTGAATAGAGGGTTTCGGACATGAAATGATCTACTAATGACATGATTCGTAAAAGCTCTTTTTTTCAATAGGACCTTAACACTCGAAAAGAATTAGTTAATTTATTATAATGAAACTTATTAATCAAATTATCGTCAGATTCAATTATTCTGCTATCCTTCATAAATTGATATTGAAAAGGCCAATGTAAAAACAATCTAAGTATAATATAATTTAGATAATTTAAATAACTTTAATTCTCGTGAATATTTAAAATAGTGTCCCGATATACATTCCTGATTAAACTATTAAACGTCACATCTCAGTCTCTACACTATACGTCAACGTTAAAGTTTGAAATACTTAAACCCTCAATTAATAACATAGATATTACTGCTTCGTATGCAGAGCAAGCTACATAATAAGTAATTTAGACTGAAGAGGATATTGTACACTAAAATATATTTTAATGAATTAATTAATGATAAAATAAGTCTATATAGGTAGTGAGATATAGAATGATCAGTGATGCATTAAAAATTGTAATAATAAGTTATATTATTTATTTAATTTATGTTATTAATTATTATTATTTTATTATTCTTGCTAAATTAATTTGTATAAATTATAGTATATTAATTTAATAAAATAAAATGACTGTCTACTATAGTATTATTCGAGTTACAAAGCACATCATAAATATAAGTAAGCCATTAAAGAGCTACTTAGTTATGAAATAATCAAAATTGATGGTATATACTAATTTTATTTGTAACATACGGTTAAAAATTAAAGTTATGATACTATTCACAAATTTAGTGACACGTATACAAGCCACTATCTTATTTTTAATAAAAAAATGGTATCAGTAAGCAAGATCTATGTCTCTCTTCAAGACTCTTTTAAAAGTAGCCCTAACTCAAACTCGAAATTGTATTCATATCTATTAACTAAATAATTGTGTATTTATAATTATATTATGGTAGAATATTAGTAACGGAGAGGGATAATGTGCATATGATTATAAGCATGAATGGAAATATTAATATATATATATATATATATTTAATATATATATATATATATATATATATATAATTATATATTTTATATGATGTGACTATATTTTTAATTTATTGTATAGGTATTCTAATAGTAAATAAATAGTATGCCGTATTGTACCCTCTCTGCCTAATACCTATCATAAAAGTACACCTGATATAATTATATATAAATATATTATAATATATATAATATATATTATATATATATATTATATATTATTAATTATAATTTATAACGCGGAGCGCGTTAATAAAATTTACATAAATAAAAATGTTTTCCATTAAATATGCTATATTAATATTAACATATATATATTATATATATATAATATATAGTTAATACTAATAAATAATCATTATTAATAAATATATATTATATTATTAATAATATATATAATAATATAATATAATATATTAAATATTATAATATATATTAATATTAATATACTTATAAAAAAAATTATATATATACTAATTTTATATATATATAGTATAAATCCCCTCTTGAGGTTTACTTCACTCCCGTGAATGTTATATTATTATTATTAGCTTTTGGCAAATTGTATATTTGTGATAGAATAACAAATATGATTTGTTATATGTATTAACTTAAGTGGGGGTAGCTTAGTAGTGTCGAGTTCGGTGTATTGTGATTATAAAAATTACTATTATAATATGATTATTACGATTAATATATAATCGCTCAGTTAAACTATACTATTAATTTTCCACCTCTCACTACTTTTCCATTTTATATGACAACAATCAAGTCGGTAAACGAAACAAATATTTATAATAATGAGCTCCTGCAGCAGTTCACGTAAACAAATATTCATTCTTCGTTGTTATTGTTATTTACACTTACTATATATATTATATTATTATTTCATTATATTAATTATTATATATAGATTTTTTTCTTTTATTAATTTTTTGCACATAATAATAAATACTATATTTCGTGTATTTATACGTAATTATATATATTTAATTATAATTATTATCCATTATAATTACATTATTAATATAAGAAGTTTTTTTCTTTTTTAACTTAAATTTATTAATTTTCTGTAGGTATCGAGATTTTATTTTTATTCCATACTGAAATTTATGTCTTTCAATTATTATTATTGTTATCTTATAAATAATAAGTCCATAAATAAATGAATATAGCTATCTGAGTAGGCTATTTTACAAAAGAACAAATATAATAATAAATAATAATCCCTCCAAATTTCTTCTATATATATATAACATATTTATCATGATTCTAACATATATAAAATATATAATAATAAATTAAATATATATATAATTATAAAATATAAAGTAAGATTATAACATTAGATCCACTATACTGACCATATTGTCAAACATTTATACTAATATACGCTGGAGTCTCATCAATCCTCATCCATACAACACTCTCTGCTGATAATTCAAAGAATTGGATGTCTTCTATCCCATAAATGGGCGAAGGAGAACGATGAATAGAGAAGGTTTAGACAGCTCAATCTTTAAATGAAGGTTACCACTCATAAAGAATGGGACTTCACATATAAAAAGATTTAACTCTTATTGGGTAACTCATATTTTTTTCGTGATTATCATCACTTGTTGCTTTTTTCATATACTCTTTATTGCAAAGTAAGATTTTATTATATGATAGATATTTGTTAAAATTTAAATAAGTATATTATTTTATATAGTAAAGATTACTTATATATGTTTTCTGTTTATATGTTACATTAGAGTAATAATTAAATTCAGAAACCATACAATGATCGCTTTACCCACGACCCTTTCCTATTATATCTGAAGGTCATCACTTACTCCCTCTCAAGTTAGATGCCCTCCAAGTAAATATGGAAGCAGACTGGGCCAGAGAATGAGAGAGTACAATTGGGAAAAGCTACTGAAACACACACTCACTCTTCATATTTGGATCCGTCCATAAACACTTATACAGTTACCATTATCATCTAATGGGATTGATAAATGCTATATATATATTATATATTAGTATTATAATATAAATATATTATTAATATATATTATATATATATATATATATATATAATATATATATATATATATATAATTATTATAATAATATTATATATATTATTATAATATATATTATAATATATATATTTTAATAGTTACTCTAGTTTGTGTGTGTATGATAAAATTCATTTCAAATAGTTGCTACCTAGATCAGACGAGAGATCCGAACCCAGGCCATATACTCGTGACTCGCACTACACAAAAATTTATTAAATTCGATATATATAATATACTGTGTGTGTGGTTTGTGGCTGTATATATATATATATATTATATATAAATATATATTATATATATTATATATATATATATATTATAGTGTTGTTGTTGTGTGTCTGTATATGTGATCTTATTCATTATTTAGAGATGATGTCTGATAATGAGTTAAAATTTTAGACTGTAATATAATGTATTACCCTCTGTGTATTCTTAGGGTGGTGATCTCGAAGTGACTCATATTTTTCTAGCATGATGACTAAAATATCCACCCGAAATACTGCTGTCTTTGATATGAGCAATACTATTATTAAACAAATTGAAGTCGTGAATAAGTTTGATTGCTATGAATACAAGTTGTATTCCACAAGGATATTCTCAAATACATTCTCTAAAAAGAAAAATATATATGTTATATTAAATAAAAATATTACAAAAGATTGTGACCAATAATCAGCTCGTTAAGATGCGATTTTGACTTGTTTTCAACAACCAAACCATCATATCCAGTTCTGACCTATCGGGATATGAGTGTATACCTTATATCCTGCAATGTGTGTGTGTGTGTATTTGTGTAGTAGTTAAATGACTTTCCTAACTAACAACTTTAACGTTCTCCATGCACCGCACACCATACACGCAGTGCTGTTATGTTCTGTGCATTATTGTGAAGGTGTTGTTGTAATAATGTTATGTATGTAATTTTTAACATCATTTTAAGTATTTATATTTTAAATAATAACTTGCAATCCTGCTTTTTAGATGTTTATTATATTTATTAATAATTTCGTAACTAACTAATCTATACATGTGTAACACCTCTTATAATTTCATAAAAAAATATATATTTTTATATAATATTATGGACCAACCATTCATATATCATTTAAATATTAATAAAATAATGTTTTCCATTTTGTATATTTTAATAGGTTATATAAGAAAATCACCTAAATTATACAAAAATAATAAAATATATATATATACTATAAATATATTATTATGTAACTTATGATAAATAATTAGAAATAATTTATATATAAAATAAGCTTATATTAAAAATTCAGCATCATAGTGGCAAGGACAATTTAGCTCTCTCTAATTATTTATTATTTGTATTATTATAATTTATATGTGAACTTATTTATTACTGAATTTCTATCTTTTTTTGTGTATATTTTCTTAGTTCCTTTAACATGTTTCTATATAAATTCCTAACTTTCAAAGCTTTTAAACACATAAAAACCTAAAAATATATATATAATATATATATAAAATTATATTAATATATATATATATATATATAAATATATAATATTATATATAATATTAATATATATATATATATAATATATTATTAATATATTTATAATAATATATTACTTATATATTTAATATATAATTATATATATATATATATTATATATAATTATATTGATATGTTCCAGTATAATGAAAGTGAAATGATCAAAAATGGAAGAGAGATATCTCGTACCTCAATCTAAAATATAATATGTACTCATAATTTATTTAATTATAAATTTTAGTGTAACAGCTTTAACATAGAATTGAGTTATGCATTCCCTATTTTATTTATTTCTTGTATAATATTTTAATAGTTACAGAGCTTATTTTTGTTATGTATAAATTATTATATATTTTCTTTATATCTATTTTAATTATTTATTTTTCATTAAATAATAAGTCCTATATAAATATTAATTTATATATCCCTATTCTATTTTAATTTAATATCTGATTATTAATTCTATTTCTCTACAACTTTATGACCTCCTTTCACATTATCCTCACTTCTATATAAGGCCCAGATGACCATTTAATCTATCTTTTGAACAATCTGATACATAAGTAAGTATATAATCTATAGTTATAAATATATTCTACTATAATATATATATATATATACATTATACAATAACATCTTTATATTAAATAATTATAAAAAAATGTTAATGAAAGTTTATTTTATATATTGTTCAAAGAGTGCAGATAAATAATATTAAGCTAATAGAAAATCAATCTGTATTAAACATTTATTATTACTACTACATAAATTATATACATAAATCTCAACTATAAACTAAATATATTAACATATAATATATTATCTGACTAGAATATATTTTAGTTTATAACTGACTCTTCATAAAGAATATATGTATATTATAAATATATATATTAATATTATAAATAAATTAAAATAATATATGAATTATATATTTATACTTTTTAAGTGATAGTTAATAGGTATAGTTTGTACATTTGAGACAATAATAAAACAATAATAAAATAGAATGTTGTAGATGAGGAAACAAGTTAATTTGTTTTCTAAAAATGGTATCCTATAACTCGAGTGCAGTGAGAAAAAACTGACTATATCATATAAACGGGCTTACTCAAATTAAGAAAAGGTCCAACATTGCACTGTTGAAATTATATAAATAATCGTATTTTGGAGTGTTACTAAGCTCTACCCCACTTATTTCCGAATTAAAGGATCATCAAATTAATTCTTAATATACTAGTTTGAAATGTAAAGGAGAAAACTAATTTCCCAATATATATTGATGGTGATATATATAGTTTTGGGATTAATATCATTGTAGTTGTTTAATTGACCAAATTGTCGGACTAACTTAACTTTAGTGGGTTCCTCCGAGCGATTTGGCCAGCTCTCCAGGAAATACCGTTTTGCTTGGGTAGTCTTAATTTTAAACCACGTGTTTTGTGTTCTGGGGAAAGAGATTTTGTTTTTTACTTGAGATGTGGAAAGTTTGGGAAATAAGACTAATCTCGTGTGTTGTGAGAACATCTATACGGACAGTCTTTCAGACGTTATTGCACCATCAGTTCTCCATTTCATAAGATTGTAAGTGTCTTTTAGTATTCAGTTTGTTGTTATTCCTGATTAAAAATGCCGCCTTGAAAAAATTAAATTATTAACAAACTACAAAAATAAATAGAATGATAATACGAGAGAAATAAAATATTATTTAAATATATACAATTTTACCAAAGTTAAAAATTAAATATAATCTCATATAATCTACCTATATAGTATAATTAGAATCTAATCCCTAGAATTGAAATCATATTTCCAGAAAATCAGACGAGTATGCATAGTAAGATTATATAAATATCTATCACCTAGTAAATTATATATTAATTATTATTATATTTAATTATTACTTTTTATTATATATATATATAATTCAATTTGTCATATGACAATTTTTACAGTAAATTTAAATCTTGTAATTTTTATATTATACTATTTTATTATCAATAAACTACCTAACCTTTTATACTTGGGTTGTTATTAACACCCTTACCCTTTAGTGATTAGGTTAGTCAAGAAAGTACGTTTACGCTCACTATTAAACACTGACTGAATGACTAAAAGAAATCTGAAAAGTTTCTACTTGAAGCATTTGGTGAAATATTTTCCTTTACTGATGTCTCGTTTGACATACCTGGCAAGACAATTTCGCGGTGTAATTTTCACAAAGGAATTGTTTTGAGACTTATAAGTGTATGAGCAAATTTTACGATCATTTTACACTAAAATACTATTTTATTATTATTGTAATATTTTATCAAAAAGTGCCACAGAAATGAGTCCCAAGATTTGTTGTGACCGCTTATAGATGTTAGCCAAGACGTTTACGTATTATATACACCCACCGATTGTAGCTTGGTTATAGGCGTACTATGACTATTTGGTTTATTCCTTAATCGACCTTTTATAAGCGAGGTATGGTTTTCGAAAACACGCTTCACTGACGGGGACTTTTGTGATTACTAGTGCCAAACGAACTCTCAAAACCTCGATTTAAGTGCTATTTATATGGCTTATAAGGAGGGTTCGGAACCGTAATTTTATGGGATGCGAATTCGAGGACAGACATCCCTGTTTTGCTTAATGAATAGCAATGAATTATCTCGCGTAAATGTAGAGGCATAAGTATGTTCCAGCGTGGAGATGCTTATGAATATAATATATATTAATTAATTTTACTTATCATTTTATTATTCTATTTCTCGCCGCTGGTAGAGATTTAGTTATTATGTTTATGTATAATTACTTATATATTATATATTGTATTATTATTATAACTGAGAACTTTGTAAACTTACTAGAGTAAAGATAAGTGAAGTGAGTAAGGTTTAACTACACTCACTCAGCTATACCATCTATTATAAGTGATGTATGTATTTTATTTGTAATTGTTAGAAAATAATGAATTTCTTAGAAAGTAATAAAGCTGTATCCCTATAGTTAAAGATCTCCCCCTACTTCCCCTCAGAGAGCTCTGCCCGTGAGTGATTGTTTTTATCTCTATAATCCATAGTGATATTTAAAAGAAGAGGAGATAGAAAGTGCCAATGTAAAACATAGTTAAGTATAATAAAAACGGCACAAATCCATGAAGAATTAATTAGGTAGTGCCTAAAATATGAACTTATTAAATAAATACATGTCTCGAATTTCTAAAAATCTCCTAACTATTTTTTATTTCTTATAAATCTTGATTACATTCCTGATTAATTATGCTGAAGATTTGAATTTAATTTTAAGAAACATTGAACAAAACTTCCAACCGAACAAGGGGGAGGATAAAATTATAAAAGTTGCCTATCTGAACGCTTAACAGAATTATTTTCGAAAATAGTATGACACCTAGTAGAGCGGAGATAACGTTTGTCCAATGTTAGGCAAAGGTTCCAATGACTGGACAAGCGTACATTAAATGCAAGAGAATCCTCAGCTATTAAATATGACAAATTGACGTAAAAACCTTTGTAAATTATAATATCGATGGTATAGTAATTGTAGGTAAGGTAAATTTATGATTAAGGTGCAGAATATAGAGTCTAAGAACGTTATGAAAAAATAGTTGGAGTATTATTTTAGAAATAAAGTTTAAATAATCTACTAATTTCAAACGTATAACGTTAGGATATAAATTCCAATTACTGCCGACCTTGCAGGACATCATATTTAAATATAACTTTTTAAGTCAATCGAATATAAAATTAATTAATAAATATCTATGAATTAATATTATATATATATTTGTTTAATATTATATATTATTTATAATATATTATAATATGTTAATATAATAATATAAGTTAGTGATATATATAATACTAATATATAATTAATTTGATTTATATTAAGGATATTTTCTACCATAATATATTATTATTTAACACTAATATAAATAATATGAAGAAGATTATAGGTTTATCACGTTACTGTAGTTCTCTTTCTTCAGGTAAATAGTAAAATGTATATATAATTATTTATTCATTAATGCAAGTGATGGGGGTTAATGATATATTGGTTATTATTATATAATATTACTCTCTCTCTGTCCTTGCTATATATCCTATACTGAATAATTGTGTTATACTCTTTAACTAACTCATGTAGAGTGGTTTCTACCTCATTGTTATATTCTATTAATTAATTAATTATATCTATTATTATTATGTATTAGTATAATATTTGTGATCTTTCCTTGCATGGTTAATTAATTTTAGTTTGAGTTCATTTCTACTATCCAAAAAGTTAATAATATATTATATATTTGAATATAATAACTTTAATGATGTATTAATCACTATTAATAATATATTATATTTATTGAAATATATTAATACTTTTATTAATAATATTAATCATAAATGAATTTGATGGAAATAATGTTGATAAATGTAAGAATATAATTATTATAGAATAGGAGGTATAGAGTAGAAAGTGATTGTATTGGAGAGAATAAGAGTAGTACGTGATATTGTCAGGTGATAGATGTAAGTTAATTTTATAGTGTTGGATATATATTAAATTAATATAGTTGAATAGAAATTATTAAATGGTTAATAGTTAGTGAAAATGATATAGTGATTAAGTTATATGGATAGGATGATTAAGAAGAAATAATGGTAGTGAAAAAAGATTATTTATGATCTCAAATAAAGATAATATTAAGATTTAAAGTATTATAAATAGAGATAGGAATATTGGTGAGGTATATAAGTAAATGAGCGCATATAATTGTCTGTTTTACGGACTCCGTCTAGTAATACTATATTTTTTCTTCCAGTAAATATACTCTAAGTCATATCATATTGCCAATATCAATATATATTTAAATCATAGGGATATCAATTATAAAATGAGGAGGGTCTGATCAGCAAGGTATAGTGTCTCTCATTATGGATATCATATAAAATCGGACAAAGACCTCTGTTAGCAAATAGCGTTACTAAGGATATCAAATAAAATCTTAAGAGGATCTGTCAGCAATTATACTAAGTGGGCGTGTTAATATAATATTATAACTCAGGACACTACGCGGGTGCACATAGAATTAATAAATATATCGTGGTAGATAATATCTTCTGCAGATGGTCTGAGATATGTTTATAGTCTAGTATGCTCAGGATCCAGATTATATTTGAGTATATTCAGAAAGATCACTTTTATAGGCCTTGGAAGCCGTCATTAATCATAAAATGAAAATTATTTATTTTTTATTTTAATTATTTGTGTACAATATAATACAATTTATATTATTTTCTTCTTAATTAATTTATATTTATTGCACTGATAGTTCGAAATTGATATATCCGGATTAATATTTTAATTAATTTCATGAGTATCATTTTAGAAATAATTTAGTTAATTCAATTAATTAATATTGTAATCGTAAAATTAATTTAGTATACTATATTCAAGATTAAATCTGTCTACCAATAAAACAGATAACGGTCAATTATAAAAACTCTGTACTCTGTATATATGTGTAGATTCAAAATTAATTATAATTATTATTATAATTATCTATGTACATTGACATTCATGCAGATGTGATATATTATTTAATTATTCTATCTTTAGTATTTCACAAGTTGGAATTATTATAAAATGGTGAGTTATTAATGGTCCTTGATTAATATTAATCAACAGTATGTCTTTAATTATAATATTTATATTGTATAAATAATATTTAATTTGAGTAAGTATGTATTAACATTTGTTTGAGATAATATTGATAGTTTATACATTATAAAATAACTAGTCTATCATAGAATACGTAGTCTGAAGGGTGCTGGTATAAGGGAATCTAATTGTGTGTAGAAGACCGAAATGATAAAGGTAGTTGCTGATTTTTGTATGATTATTTAATGTAATTTATTTAAATATGAACATTGTCAATTCCATAATTCGTACCTTACTATACATGGTTGTATTGTTTTATGTTTTATAGATTTGAATATTTTTTTTGTCCTTAAGCAATAATAAGTCATGATAAAAAGTAATTAGTTTATGATTTACTATTCTTAGGATTAATAATATTATATTATTTATTATATTATTTTTACTTATAAATTATTATAATTTTCTGATTTATTAATTAATTATTATTATCTTGTTCCTATTTTTTCCTATATCCTTGTTATTCCTCTCCCAAAATAATAATTAAGGATGTGAATATAATAAATAAGTGTATCTATTATTTAACATACCTGCAATTTCGGATTTGATATTAATTTATTATTATTTTATTTTATTTTATATATGATAATTTTATTTATATAAATGTTCTTTCTTAATATTAACCAAAAAATTTTGAATTGTAATTATTTGATTTGATCAATATGATTTATATATGAATATGTTTTTGTAAATATTATAATTATTAAGCTTAGTAGTTCGAAAGTCAGGTTTCATTATTTATATTTAATATTTTATAGTTTATATTTTAAATTATTTATATTATTTTAATTTTCGCCCTTCAATAGATTATTGAATTGATCATATGGTATTTTAATTTATGTAATTTAAATTAATTATATTAATAATTTAGTACCATGGATAATTAATAAATATAGATGGTAATTTTATTAATTATTAATTATGTGAAGTATGTATATTTAGTGGATAGTAGAAAATAACGTTTTAGAATGATGATATGACATTAGTTATAAATATAATGAATCTTATTTAAATAATTTTATGTAATAATTTAAATTATGTATATATATATTATAAGTATAGAGGTATTATGTAGAAAGTTTGAAGTATGGTGTTGTATGGATATATAGAGATTTAGAACAGTTACTTCATTTAAAATAATAATGAGTAGTATGGTGATATTAGTGAATGTTATATATAATAAATTAGGTAAATAGTATTTAACTATGTATAAATAGAATGGTAATAATGATAATGTTATATATAAATAGTTATAAGGTATGTAAGTTATGATGTGATTTAATGAGATTATTAGATATATAATAGAGAGATTATATAGAAGTCATTTAATATAAGGATTGATGGTATGGAATAATGGGATGTTGAGATAGAAGTGTATATATGTAAAGAGTTTAAGGGAATTAGTAGTTGAGTTATAGTATCGTTGGTAAACCACAAATCTCTATATAACTATACTAATTAAAATAGTATAATATGATGTGAATCCATGTCCTCAATAGATAATGATAGCCACAACAAATCCAATTTATTTCTCATAGATGAGAGCGTATCAATGCAATAACAGCATATCCAGGAAAAGATAGTAGTATATATACATTGTCTGAGCTATTAAGGCATAATGTAATTATCTCACAATTATAGTTATTGCGGTTAAAATATGTAAAAGAATTATAAAAATAAAAATATTAAAAAAAGTAAATATTAATAAGCGATGTAAACTACAATATAAACAATACTAAATATGACTGCTTAACTAAAAGTAGAGGAAATAGAGTATTAATAACGCAATTTAATGTGTGAATGATACGTCTAATAATAAGTAATCAATATATGATTATTTATGAACCTTAAACGAATATGAAAAAATAGTTAAAAAATAAATAATGTATTAAAAATATTATTGTTATTAATAGTAATGACTAATAGAGATAGTTTGAATTATGTGTACTGGGAGGAGTATAGTTATATTATAGGTCTCAATGTGTGTAGAGAATATCTCTATTTTATTATAGCATTTTACTCATGTTATAAATAAGGAGTAGAAAAGATAGTGAGACGTGTGTGCGTAATGAGAAGTATGGTGTATTTTTATTGTGTACAACTTAAGAATTACCCCAAGGTAATGAGGTTATATGAGCACGGCAATCAACTGAGAATGGTCATCGTAATATCTAGATTAAGAAAGTGTTGGTTCTCGTAACGGCTCATTCCGTGTAATTGTAGCCTATCGCCAAAAGTGGGGATATGGTCTCTATATATAATATTCCCGCATCATACACTGTGGTGAAAGGGTCTCAATGTGGTTAAACCTGAACAACTTCACTTGGGTAAATATAATAGTAACTGTATCATATGTGGGTGTAAATTTTCATTAATATGTTTCAGAAGAATATTTGTAACTTTATAATTCAATAGGACGTATGTTAAAGTCCGCCCAAGAAGGAAGGTGGGTTTCCTGGTTTCGGCTTCCCTTCCTTTCTTTACGGCGGATTTATGGTGAACAAAACGATAACCCGATTCCTGTACTCTGTGTCCCGTAACGGGCGTCAAGACACTCATCTTAGATTAGTAGCATAGTGCCGTTGTGTTAAAATACCTAATGTACAAATATTTTAAATGAGAGCTATAAGAGTAGAATTTGATGACTAGAAATATTATAGTAAAATACGCTATCATTATATACTATACTAATGTTTCACGCACCCGGCATGAGCCTCATACTCCAGCCCTACCTAACACAATAAGAGTAATGCCACACATGACTAAAATTTTTTAATCAATATTCCCTAACTCAAGGAAGAAAAAAGACAACACATACCTTTCAAATCAATAAGCAGAAGATTCCAGGAGATGATTGTATTAAAATATTTGTAGATAATTTTTAATAAGTAATAAATTATATTTATATAATTATAACTCTATATTTATTTTTTACTATGCTCTTCTCCTCTCTTAATAACGCCCATATTTAAACCAGGGTGATGATGATTATCCTAAATCAATTGTGGTTATAAGGTATAACATATTATCCAACGGGGTAACGTTCGGGTCTGATTATGTGGTAGTGAAGTGTGTTTAAGATGTGGGGATTAATGATGGCTCCTTCTAGAGAGCGTGGTCATCTCTACTTGAGAAAGAAATTAACGTTAATATGATGGTGATATTAGTTATATTAAGTATATATAGGGTTGATTTAGGAAAGTATATATATATGAATTTTCCCGGTAATAATGTATATATAATTATTAGTAGACCTGAATATTAATTTAATTGTAAAATAGTAGTATGTATTTATATTATATTGTGGAGGAAGTAATAATTTTATTTAACTATGATCTATACTATATATTATAAGTGTTTATAGTAGTATATAGTTGTGGATATGAATGAGTAGGATATATATATGAGTGATGACCTATTTACTGTTGTTACGACTACAACGTCAGTTTTTGAAGCCCGTTTTTTGTTTTTAAATCACTATTCGTATCTGTAGGGTTAAGCTAGTATCAGATATTACCAAAATCAACTCGTTAGTGTAGTTGGTAACCGGACATGATTCAAGACAATATATTTTTAGGACCTTGTACGTTTTAGCGACGTGCCGTCCAGGTTGATTTCAATTTATAGTGTTGAGTTTTTTTCGTAGCTGCATCAATTTTAGGAGCCTGATGAGAGAATGATTTTATTAGCAAAATCAAAACAACAAAATACCTTCGTATTTTACAGTTGGTATACTGGGAAGGAACCTGGGGGCTTTTAAGGGTATGTTACAGCAGGGAATAATTGTAAAAAATATTGGTAAAAACTGAAGAGAGCTCTTTTTAGAACTTAACTCACAAATATATATCTGCGTTATTTAAAAAACGATTATATCATGACCGTGAACGATCTGGGAGCAAGTAGGAATTAATGATGAGCCTCAAAATCCTCTTTAAATAATAATTTGCTAAATAAGGATAACAAAGTATTTACAAATAAAAAACACTCATTAAACAGTATATGTGATATATATTATTAATAGTAATATTAATATATGTTGATATATATATTTATAATATAGTTATAAATATATATATATAATTTATATTAAATAATATATTTACCTATAATATTATATAATTATAAATATTATATAGGTATGATAATATATATTATTATATTATTAATTAAATATTATCATATAAATTATTAATATTATATATATATAATTATGATATATATATATAGAATAATATATAGGTATACCTTATTATTATAATATATTATAATTATATATAATTTATATTATTATATACACTAGGTTTGGTTCAGCAATTACATTAAACTTTAGGTCCACCTATAAATTTATGTCCAGAGACGTATTGAAAATTTTAGTCCGTCATATTATGATATTCTTAAAAACTATTTAAATTACTGAATATATTTATGTATATAAGGAAAGAGAGAAGATATGTTAAATAAGGATGTGTTTTGCGAACCTTGAAAAATCAGAAGCGTACAAATTATCGTTGAGCTCTTGACAACGTAATAACTATTAGATGTTAAGTAACGTGGATGTGGTTATTGTTTAAGTATCTATTTAGCTAACAAGGGATTTTAATTATGTTTGGGTTGTGCATGTTAAAAAATTGGATAATGATTGTCTATCAGAGTATAATATATATCATGTGATTATCTTCTAAATAGACTATAATTCAATATAAAATTGCGATATTATAGAGAACTTACAGGTGGAGTATCAAACAATATTTTTGTAACCGCGAGGTTTGCTCCCGCGTAACGGTTGTAGTATCTGACGAGAGTAGAGCAAAGATGATATTGCTTACTTAGTGTCTGCCACATAAAATAAGAATTATTTATTATCGTAGAAAAGATTATATATATATATATTTTTGTTACCTAGTAATCCCTTCATAGAGCTTTTTGTTTTTTTATATTGCTCATGTTTATATAGTTAAGTTGTTTCTCCAAGTTTTTCACTAACTTTTTATGATGCGATGATATAAATATGAGATGTAATTTTTTATAGGAGTTACCTCACTTATTCACGAAGCTTAACATTATAATATCATTACTAGGATACCTTGAGTTTATTTAACTAATGAATATAAACCCTCATCGTAAAAATATAGCAAACTACAAGGTTTTTGAAATAATTATTTTATTTCAGTTAACCCCAATATAGGCCAATTATATACTGTTTATAATTGTGTAGACAGCCTTGTATATAAACAGCTCTGGTGTTCTACTACTTGAGGGTTTTTGGATCCTTTCGAGGGTGCGTATTATGGACCAAGGTCGACAGTGGGTACGTATTACTCAGTGGGAGAGGTATGTCTCTTTCTCTTTTACCCCCACGTTTAGGGAGAGAGGGAAACGAGAAGGAATACCCCAGAGTACAACCTCAAATAACCAAAAACGAGCAGTGGGTCCACCGTGTTCACGCGTAGTGTCCGCTCCCCTCGGATTGTTCTCGAGAGATATTTAATCTCTTTCCCACCTAGTTCCCCGATGGAGAAGAGTAGTGTGTGCTTTCGTGACGTAGGTACTCCGACTCTCGCTCTATTCAAGGCCGCCTATTTTTTTTTACTGAGTTTCCCTATTGTGTTAGGTGCTATTCTTTATTTTAATATCATTTCACGCCATTATTATGAGAATGAATTCATTCGGTGTGACAGCGTATTATATAGAGGCGAATATACCATTAAATTTTCAAAATTTAAGGATTCTAAAAGATTTTACTTCTCCTCTAATTCTATTACTTAATCTTTAATTCTGTATTAAAAATCGTCTCATTTTATTTATTGAGATTTATTTAATGTTGCTCCAGGGACCCTTACACTCTATATACGCATCTGCACTCTCCTCTAAAAATGTATTCCGTGTAAATTACTTATTGTTTATGCATTTCGTATTTTTAGTTTTTAAGGAAATATATATGCGTATGGTACGACAATCTCAATAGCGCTAACGGTACTTATTAATTATATTGTTTAGTGTAATCACCATCACAATGTTTATGTAAGTTGTATTTCATGAGACATGTGCTGGCTAAGAAAAAGTAGTGTAACTTCCAAGAAATTTAACCATGTCATAAAAAAAAAAAATTAGGTTGCTATGAATTAAACACTCTTTCTCTTTCTCTCTCGTCTCTTTCTCTCTCGTCTCTCTCTCTCTCTCTCTCTCTCTCTCTCTCTCTCTCTTCCTGGTATTTCTCTCTTTCTTATCTCTCTTTCTTTCTTTCTTCTTTCATTCTTTTCTTCTTTCTTTCTTTCTTTCTTTCTTTCTTTTCTACTTCTATGACCAGAGGGCGCTCTGCTTCTCATCTCTCACTCTCTCCTCTTCTATGGTTCTTTTCTCTCTCCTCTCTCTACTAGCGGAAGTTTAGTTATTATAGTTAATATATCTAGTTAATATAGCTCACTAAATATTAATATATAATAACGATTAAATACTGCTATACTACTTATAATTAAGTGTATTAATATCACGTAATATATATATAAGTGCTTGAATTTGAGTATTATATAACATTGTCTGCTCAATTTGATAACTTGTCTGTCTACTGATGAAGATTATTCTATGTCAGTTCTCATACCTCGTTGTTGCTTTGCGTAGAGGATATAGGGGGTAATGGAAGGGAATAGCACTTTTTTGTGGGTGTAGGTGTTGTTTATTAGTATATATATTGATAGACGATATTATAATTCTATTTACCTAGAACAAATATATTTTTATATGTGCTCGTGATACTCTATATGTTAATTATAAGTGACGTATCGACGAATCAGACTTATATACATAATATATTATATCATTACTTTATATATATTTTACATAATGTTTCTTTTTTTATTAATAATTATAAAACACAACACAAGAGCATAGTAGCACATATCTATCTATTATGTTTGAAAAAGCATAATAGATAGATAATTTATTACCATATAATCTAAAATAATCAGAACTAACGGCTAATACCTAATAGATATCCTATTAAATATAACTTGTACTATATTAAATCGTTCGTTCCGTAATAAAATGCATCAGATCGTTTAGTCTATCAAAGGGTTGTAACCTAATAAAAGAATTGCAAATAACCAATGGAGTTATGGAATAATAAAAACATACCTTATATTCGTAAATGGACCTCTGCTATTTTAGGTTTTATATAGTTATATTTATATATATTTGTAGAG
>JABUQX010113177.1:0-17500 GCA_015478945.1 Trachelipus rathkii
TATATTTATATATTAACATATATATTACTACTATTTCCTATACTACAGTATATATAATATACCTAACTATATATAATACGTATATCATATACTCACTATATATATATATATATATATATACTATATCTATATACTAAGTATATATATATATATATATATATATATATATATAAATATATACATTAATTTATTACTAATATATCTATAATATAATTATATATATATATATTATATATATATATATATTATATATATATATATATATATATACTATATTATATACATAATACAATATTAATATATATATATATATATATATATATATATATTTATATATATTATATATATATATATATATTTATATATATATATATATATATATTATAATATATATATAGTTATATATATATATATATATATATATATATATTATATTATATATATTGTTATATATTTAATGTTAAAATGGAAATTTATAGAGCGCTTTTGAATTTATGTAAGAAATGGTAATGTTGTATATATACTGTTATCATATATATAATATATATACCATATATATATATATACATATATATATATAAATATAACATCAATTATATACATCTATATATAATATATAATATTATATATATAAATATAATATTATATATATTAATATTAATAATATATCATTAGTTTAATTATCATATCTGTTGAGTTATAAAAGATTGATACTCAAGAGAAAAAATCCGAAAATAAGTCGTTAACGATTTAATTTTTAGAACTAGATAATAATAATTAATCTTATTTTTTTTTTTGTATGCCAGTAAAAACAAATGCTGAAATGATAGTCTACAAGAGCAGGGGGAGGGGGAGTGATAAATCCCCTCGAGCAAATTTTTAAATTATATCAAAAAAAAAAGTAAAAAACAACAACAAACAACAAGTATGAACATCGAAAGGCAAGAAGCATCCGCACAAAAACAACGTCTGTTTCTCATGTATAATGTAAATTATATATTAGTTATGTAGTTCGTGAGGCTAGCGGCCCAAATAAGGTTGATCTGGCCCGTTGACCAAGTGTTTTAGTGAGTGAGTCGTGGGTCAAAGGTTCACATGCTGGATTCAGGCGGGCTATTTGTATACTTTGACTCATAATCAGGCACTGATTGAATTTTTTCGGATAAAATGATTGTATGATTTTTTATTACAATGAAATCTATATGAAGAATTTTTATTTATTATATTTATTTATTAATGCACAGTAAAGAACAACATCTAGAAGATGATAGTCTAAAAAGATATATAATAATTATAAATATATTTAATGTTATAAGTAGTATTATTATTAATTATTTATCTTATCATAATTATTATCTTATTATTATTATTATTATTTATTATATTAATTATTATTATTATTATTATATATTATATATTTTTATATTATTATTCATTCTACTATATATATATATAGACATTACAAATTATTATTATTATTGTAATTATAAATTCTCTATTATTTAAAATTAATAATTATATATAATTAATTATATAATTATTATTAATTATTATTATTTTATATTCATTATATTATAAAAATATTATTTCATTTTATTAATATTTTAATTCTTGTCTATTTTATAATTATTATATATATATATTTAGTTTAATCTATTTTTATTATTATTATTATATATAATATTATTATTACTATTATACAGAAATTAATGAAATTTGTATTATATTTATTTTACTATTTACTATCTATATTATTAATCTATATATATGTTATAATTACATTTTTATAATCACTTGGAATATTTATTAATAATTATATTTATTCATATTTATATTAATTAATTTTTATTTGTTTATTTTATTTATATATTAACTTATTTATATTCTTAAATTTTTTAGTATGAATTTAGTACTGTTGTCTGAAAATTGGATTCCTGTATTAAATAAAATATTTTATAGAAATTTATTTTCTTTTCATACCTTCATATATAATATAAATATTAAAATAATAAATATAATAACTAATTAACAATAATAATTAATAAATAATATCAATAATAAATAATAATATTATATAATATTATAATATATATAATAATTATATATAAATATTAAATAATAATTATAATAATTAAATAATAATAATAATAATAATAATAATAAAATAAAGTCAATAATTAATATATAAATAATATCAATAACAATAACGATGACAATGACGATGACTCTTTTTTACCTAATACTATATATATATACTAGTAATCAGATAATAGAGAATAATATCGATAACGATATCGATATAATTAAAAATAATTAATATAAATTAAAATATAATATATATAATAATAATAATATAATAATAACATTAATATATATATTTACATATTAATAATAAATAGTTTAATTTATATAATAATAATAATACACATTTATAGATCGCTAATTTTCGGATATATATAAACAATGATACACTCATAATTATATAAGTATTACTGTAAAAATAGATATAATTTATAATAGTAAATATTAAATATTGTTTATAACGCTAAATATAAATTAATATATCAATGAGTGATGTTTCATTACAGGATACTAATACTGAGTAGTAAATCATAAAAATTACTAATATATATTAAGACGCTGTTTAGCTACATACTAACACACTTATATACTATAACTTAACTATATATAACTCTGTCCTTAATGTTCTTGATGTCTTCTTTCTTTGGCATCTTCTCTTATAGATCATCTTATTTCTTTTTATATATTATCATATAAGAAAAAAATGTTTCAATAATATTATTGTTAATTATTAAACATTTAATATTCGCATGTTTCTTCATAGCTAACTCTATCTGATCAAAATGCACTTAAATTCACTAGGCCTCATTTGTGTCATCTAGTAGGTGTCTCGCAAGTAGAGATTTTATAAGATGTAGCTTGGCTTAAGGCTTCTTGCAGGAGCAGTAGCTGACGGCACGGAATGATGTCTAATAATTAAAGTCTGTGATTTACTCAGGCGAGATCAGAGGAATAGCAGCTATGACCAAACAAGCGTTTTTCGCTCATGATTAAACGCTGCGATTTCTCTAAAAAAATTTCCATATGATCTCTGAACAGTTATTGAATGTTGTAAAAAAGATATTACTTGTCATCAAGGTTTTAGATAAGGTCATTGGAAATTGGTATTTACAGGAAGTCTTAAAGTTGCCTAGGATTTTTGGTTCAACATGTATATTAATTTTGCACTTCGCACGTTTCATAGTAAAGCTCAGAATGAACGCAATCGCGTGGCGATAGTGTCAAGACTATCGTAAATTCTTACATATATCTATTCTGACGTTATATATTTACGCAAGAAAAATCAGCCGTAGGCATTCGAAACAAAGAACTTTAATTTTAAAAACGAGATTATACCAACTCGATCATCCTGTGGTCAGAAGCTATCTCATCAAAAAGGCGTTTCACAAGCACCTTACGTTTTTTCTCCAATTTCCCAAACGATTCTGAATAACCCGGTTACGTGACCACCCATCATATTCTTTCGCTGGCAGCCAAGAATCAGAAAGAGTGAATGCTATTTCAGATTTTAATTTGATCGAGTGAGTGAATTGAATTACTGAATTAAAATGCTTTTTCGAAGTCTTGCTGATTCATTATCTGCAAGTATTTTGATGTGATATTAAAATAATTTTCCTTTAATTTTTTTTTTTTTATTTTGATGACAAAATGTAATATATAATATATATATATATAATATATATAATAAATAATTTACCATATATATTTATATAATAAATATATTTGATCTATAATATAATTAAAGCGATTCCTATAATAATCTCCTCTAGTGTTTTATGAGCTTAATTATCATTATATTAAGTAATATATATACTATATATACTAATACTATATACTCACTAATAACTTAGTGTATACTCTTATGCACTGTATTCAGTTATGATATAATATATAGTAAAAATATATTGTATATATTTCATGTTCATAGATAGACGTTTTAATTATTCTGTGACTATTAATTTGTAAAATAATATAATTTATAATCTTACTATACGTTCTAATTAAATATTTATATATATATATATATATATTATATATATATAAATAATATATTATATATATTATCTATATATATATTATACGTATTAATTATATATATTAATATATATATATATATCGAGAAACAGTTTATCGAATATGTAACATAAGTTTAAAGCACAATTTCAAGTCTGACTGACAACTTTAAATTTATATTTATATTTGTATGAAACAATAATGACAAAGTAAGTGGTTACGATAGTTAAAGTTTGTATGTAAAAATAATTAATGTGGAGAAAATAAATTAGTCATTAATAAATTCTGATGAGATGAAGCTTTAGCATTGATGTTAAAGTTTATGGAGAAGATTTGCCTTAATGCCTATAACACTCACAAGATAATAGTTAGAAGTGTCTGGGGATAGAAAGAGGATAAGACAATGATTTAAGATAGTTAAATGATTCAGTGTCTTAAACGTAAAAACAGTTAGGCAGATAATAACTGTACATTATTGATAAACTATAAGAATCTTAAAAACCAAGGTTAAAGCGAATTATGCATATGAAATCACGGATGATATTTATTAATTTCAATCTTACGGAAGCATGTCACCAAAAAGGTAGATATCTAATTTAAAATATTGTACAGGTTAATTGTTATTTTACCTAATGTACAATATCGCAACAGAAAAGCTAATAGATTCCTCGAAGGACCCTGCGTCAAAGACACAAGATTTGACACGTTGATCACATAGACTCACACTCAACTTGAATCAGTAGGCCGGCATCGTGATTACGGTTGCAGAGTGGATTAAGTGTAGACTTCCTTACAATTGGCGAGGTCTGCATATAAGATATGACTCTTTTAGTGCTCTTTTTCTAGGTATTACTTCTATATTGCTATCTCTCGCACTATTATAGTAGCAAGGATTTCATCTAATATATATTCAGATTAGTAGTATATTATGAAGGGCTTATGTGTAGATTTATCTCATTATTATTCTTTACTGCTTTGTATATTCCTTATTTATATATATATAAATATATATATATAGCATAAAAACTAAAAGAAATTTTATAATAATTATTAGGTTATGTTTACTCTATGGTTATTGATTCGATTCATGGGGTCCCAGTAGACCACTGGAGTAAGTGTCATTAAGGAAGAAGTGAAGAAGGAGTTCCGGAAGTCTGAATTGAGATGAACGAAGTCTGGAATGTCTGTGTGGAGTTGAGCACCGCAACCAGTGCTAGCGTCAGTGCGGTGCCGAGGTAGTAAACTCTCGTATAACGAACAATGTGGGTCCTCTTATAATCTCGCTCTTATAGTAATGGTCTTGTAGTATCTCGAATATGATGAGTTTAACGAAACTTGGCATGTAAAAAAAATTAAATTAAATATAATAATATAATAGTAAATAATAAATAATAAAGTAATAAGAATAAATTATAATAATAATAATAATAATAAAATTAACTCGGGTCTATCCTAGCGCAAATCGTGAGCAGCTAATAGTAGCTAATAAATTGAACCGTAGGAAAGCCGTCTTTTGTTCAAAATTATTTTTATATACCTAAATTATATTTATAGCATGCGTATGTGTTATGCATAATAGATATAGAATTTGCGGTTGTTACTCATAACGCAAATCTAACAGTCAGTAAATCAATAAATAGATATACGCGATATTCCTCCACCTTTACGCCTCTCCATCCTAAGTCCATGATTACTATAATGAATCACATTGTTACAGCTCACTCACTATGCTAATGCACTTACAAACTTTTCATTCCTTATGTTAAAATCGAGAAATATATATACTCATTTTTACAACACCTAAAGCAGATAAAATGCAAGTCGCCACAGTTCCTACTATAACAAAAACGTATGATATTTATTGATGTCTTAATTTGATCTATCGAATTCAAGTCATATTTTGTATAACTATCAACACTTGTTTTTATATTATGTATAGTTATGTATATAGAGAGTATAAAATTGTTTATATTTGCATTTAACATACATAAAAGGTCGTGTGGAAGAGTAAATTAGTTGAAAGTTCATATCTGAACTATTAACACAAACTATATTACATTATTGTATTTTGTTGTATTGTATTGAATATATTGTATAATTTGTGTGATCTATAATTGAAATTCAGGTCACTCATTATGTTAAGTTCGAAATAAAAAAAACTTTTACTTATTGTAATTATGTTTTATAACGTAATTTCTCTTATATCGTTTTTAAATGACCTTTTCTAACTGATGCCTGTAATCATATATAAATCTCTTAATCCCACATACCTCTTCATTATTACGCACTCACCTCTATTCGATCTATTGATCCTGTTGATCTCTCACTTCTGAGATCTACTTGATCTATTGATCATCGATAAACTATTTGCCTTAGAGAGTATCCAACTTTGTATACTCAGAAGATAGAAACTGCATGTATAATTTATTTGCAAATTTGCCAAGTGTGTAAAGATATAGTCTTATTAGCGCCCGAAAAAGTTAGAAAAGTATATTTTATTTATATTTATGATTTAATATTTCTTTTTCTAAATTCTATTAGGCAGTGATATCTATTTAATCTCAACCTAGCTAAAGCAAGGTAAATCACGTAGAATGCGTTAAAGTCAAACGCTAGCCTGCTTGCCTATACCCATGCCCTCCCCCTCCGCCCCTGCCTCCGCCCTACACTCACACATCCTACATCTAATTTACTTATTGTCTATTTGTTTCATGTTAAGTACGATGTATTTTTGGAAACATAAACATAAATCAAGTTAATCTCTATATATATATTAAATAAAACACGATAATATATAGTAACAAGATTTACTAACTTAATAAAAGTGCTAACATAGAATTCTCATACACTCACTTAGTAATAAAAAATATAATACGCTGATGAAAATGTAATTATATCCTTATCGACAACCAGAATAAACAACAGAATCAAACAATAACTACAATGTATCTACATACTAACCAAGTAAGTAAACTAAATTGCATAAGAACGTAACCTATTCACAACTAGTCAAGCATTTCTCTCTCATCCCTACCCAAATGCTGGATATTTATACTTTAACATAGTAATATATATTATAAAAAATAAAATATATTATCATAGGCTCAAACTATTGACACTATCAACGACCAACGAATATAGCTAAAGTAAACAAAGTGTTTTTCAAAAACATTAAGAAAGCTAACATATCATAATATATATGCCTGAGACTAAATATAATATAGTACACGCAACTAAGCAATTGATTTCTCACGTACTCTAAATAAACTGTCTATTAACATTATTCAACATGGTTTAAATATTGCCATACTTTATCAAGGTAAAAGGTCAGCCTAAAAGGAACATTTAAACATATTTTGAGCAGTACGAAGTGAAAAAACTGTATTTGCCAATTCTCTATATCAGAGACAAGTTTGAAGTATTATTATGTATATAAACACAAATATCACTTTTTATACAAAAGCTAGATTCTAAAAATCTAACAAAAACTTGACATCAATCAGACATATCACTAATATGAATAGATAACTTTTAATATCCCAATTATTCTATGCACATACGAACATATTCATCCAAAAGTGTCACTCAATATTACCAACATATAATAACATAACTTCTCTGAAACTAATGATTAATAAGTAGACTATTAAACTAAAATTACTTTAGGGCAACCTACATATTACAGTACAAAAACTTATATAAACCTATAAAGTACCCATGTTATATTAACAACATCATCAACATCACTAGCGTATAATATCTTACGAAACTTATTCAATTTCTCTAACAAATCAGTTGTAATTTCACATATTAAAATCAGCTGTAGTATTTATTATAATCATAAATTTTTTAAACAGAATAAATTAATATAACATAGCCTATCATATCTAACATCATTATACTAATGGGTGAAAATCTATAATAGATACTAACATTTTATTAGGAACTAAGTAATATAGACATAACATTTGGTATATAACCTCTAATGAATTAAAGTTTATCAAGCTTACGTATACCTATATATTTACATATACTATAATAATCAAAGCTAGCAAAACTTCAATATATTCATTAGAATTTCTTGTATGAATGACAGCTAGATAAAGCATAGATATTATTTAACAATTTCTTTAGAACTAAGATGGTTCCAAAACTATCAAAGATACAGATGTGTATTCTATGAATTGATACTATTTACCCCTATCCAAAGTGCTGGTTGCCCACTCACTAAAATATAAAACATCATTTTAGAACACATATGAATTAAAAACATGGAGATAAGCATATAAATTCTCGTGCTACATACATATCGATAAATCAATATCAAAAATGTATCACCAATCTGAAATTTAATACGAATACATAATAACGCGTGATATATAATTATATCATTAATTAATTTTCTGAACTAACATTCAAGCTACACTTACATTTACATATTAGCTATCTTTTTATATATTATAACCTGAACATAAAGGGCAGACTTTAAATAAACTCATAGTATCAAACAAATGCGCAATATTAAACACGAAAATGTATAACAATAACGCTTAATGTATGTAGGATCAGTTATTTAAGTGATACTAAATGTTTTATTAATACTGTAAGGTTTAGAATATTAGCTATACACATTAGGAGAACAATTTAGGGTAGTTGTATAAGTGCACATATTTCTGACGATATAAGACATGGCCATAGACATAAACAAACTTTGTAAATGTTTTGTCTCTGTCTACAAAAATTAATTAAAGTTCTGTAATAACATCAGTGACTTGCAATCTAAATGCGAATGAGATTCATAGGTGGTAGCAAACGTTTGTGCTGAAGTATTTAAATAATTTACTGGTTAATTAACTGCTTTAATGTTTTGTGTAAAACATGGTAATTTGTTTTTAAATCGTTATAGTAACATTAAAAGATTTTAAAAATAAATGTTTAGTGAATAATGTCATACAAAAAATAATGATACTTGAACCTATCGATAAATAGCATATGGATGGGATGAGGGGAGGATAGGGTGGTGTGTTTGATTTACTGATTTACACTGAGTTATATGTTCATTTATTGTAGTGTCTATTATGAAAAGAGTGAAGTATAAAGAGGTATATCTCTGGTCCGCCTAATAACGCTCGAAACAAGCATAGTTCGTGTTTATCACTGTACTTTCATGAATAAAATAAATAGAAATTTATATATTTTTATTTTAATATATTAAATTTTTTTTTACACTAGATTAAGCACCGCAGCCCTCTTTAAATACTTCGTAAGATTAAAGAGACACGATAATCATAATAATAATTATTATGGCTGGAGTTTGCCAAGAGTTTAAATGTGATTTGTCTCGAATCGATTTAATAACAAATCGTATAAGTAAAATTTAAGGAGGCAGTAAGCAGTGCGTAATCCGTGTTCGCTCAAACAATCGTGACTTATACAAAGACCGTCCGACTAGTCTTATCCGGAATCTTTCTTCTCTGACTCCGACTGTCTCAACATGCTCTTATTCGTATTGGAAATAACTCTACCTTTCCTTATGTTCACTTGTTATCGTCACGGCCTTTCTGCATTGGAACAAAATAATTTATAACTCTCGTTACTTTATACCTCATACTAATTGAGTAGAATCTTAACTACGGGTTTCGATAGTAACATAGTCAATAATGAGACCCTCTATTAGTATTATTATTCAAATATTTTATAAACTCGGCACCGCATGAGCTGAGCCAGTAACCGGTGCCAAATGGCTGCGTCGTGAATCCCGAATCCGGATCCGAATTCCTACTTACTCCATTCTCCTCTCTCACTTCATCTATGACAATGTTCAACTATCATAACGAGTTCAATAACATTGTGATAATTATATATTGGGGGGATGATACGCAACACTCCCTCGCAACGCTAGCAGTATTCAGTGCAAACCCTTTAGCAGTGACAGCGGTGAAACCTCTCTGAGAGGTATACGAAATCTAAAAATAGAGGGCGGCGCGGCCATAATATTTGTGAATAAAAGTTATTCTAACTTCGTGTGCATATACTACATCACGCTATCTTCCATGCCGCAAGAAAAATGGAAAGTCAGTTTTTCGTCAATAACTTTGGACACAGTTTGTTCTCTACCTTAGTATATATACCTTATATAAAGTATAAGTATATAAATAATAACTAATTATATAATACTATCATCATTTTGTTCTATTTGAGGCACACTTTATGTAAATTGATCTTTACACTCACAGTAATAAATTAATATATACCGGTGATGTCAAATAGAAAAAAACAATCTACTTATTAAATATAATACTAATCATTGTAGTCTATATGTTCTTACTTGAGATCGAAGTTGTTTTGGTATTTAATATATATAAACATAACGACATATAGATTAGCATATAGTATATATAGGTATAATCATTAAGAATATATATGTATACATATAAATGAACCAACTATATATATATACTTATATACCAATTCAGCAGATTTAATATTTATATATATAAGTATATAGATTTATATATAGTCACGAAAAGAAAAATAAATAATATAATAATTATATATATATATAATAGACTCATGTCTTGATTGATGATATTTTATATTTATAAGTATATTTTTATCATACTATATATTATATTATAATCTATATTATAATAATTATAATATTATATATATATAATCCCAGAGGAGACTCCTGCAACTCGCCGCTACTCGTCGCATCAGACTAGTTAACATTATAATAGAAACTATCTCGAAGTTTAGGCAAATCTTTCAACATGTTACGCAAATTGAAACCTTTCATTTTTATATAGAATTGCGATAAGAAAAGTTTTGGTTTTACATCAATTAGTGAGAAACCGAATTGAAGTTCTATTCAGACCTTGGAAATTACTTTTACATTAATAAATATATTTTAACGATGTCTTTATAGCGCTAAGGCCAAATTAAATAAAAAAGTATAACAGTTAAATGGCAAGAAGATACTGCGTTAAAGTAAAAACACAACTGCTTTTTTACCTGTTTATCCACATATAAAAAGTTGAGTGTTAAGACCACGTCAATATACCCATATTGTGGCTAGATGTGTCGTGTGAAAATTTAGATGTTTTCAGGGGCTAAATTTTTCTTATTAAAGTAGAATATATCAGATTTTAAAAAATAATGTTTACATAAACGTAATTATCTTCTATTACACGTGAGTATTAATATTACTATATATATTATACAAAAAAGATTTTAAATAATACTAAAAATTATATTAATAGATCTCTTAGACCTAAAATTTATTAAGAAATAGTTGGATCAAGTGAGAAAAGAGTTTGACTTTATCAATATGAAAGTCTCATGAATGTTAAAGTTAAATCAATGGAATCAATATAAATGAATACGGTCTGGTATATTAGAGTAAAAGATACAGTATTTTAGATTGGAATAGTCTATTCAGAGACATGGATAAATGTATACACTATATATATAAACCCTATTAATTACATTTAGAAAACAAATTTATTTTAAATTTGCAATATATATACATATATACTAATTAAATATATATATTCTTATCTTATAATAATATATACGGTTCATTTTAGACCATCGGCTTTGGAGTCGTAAGTCACTTATATAGTAAATATCTAAGTGAGCTTATGAGATTGATATTAAATTTTTAAGATAATTATAAAAAATAATACTTTATTTTTGATATTTATCTATACACCTTTGATTTGATCGCTAAGGCACTATAATATATTAGATATATTATATTAATAATGTATAATAAATTATATTTTTAGGTAGTAGTGATTAGGACCAGTTTACTTATACTAAATTTTATTATACCTCATACTTATATGTCCCTATATATCTATGTATATATAACGTTAGTACGGTATACTCACTGTTATATCAGGAGAGAGAGAGAGAGGCAGGGGAGAAAAGTACGGAAAAAAGATTGATGTCGGAAATAATTCTCGCACTTCGAGAGTAGTACAATACTAATATAGTGTTTAATTATATATTACATATAACATTGCAAGCTTCCACCATCAAAGGGGATGGGAAAGTTATATATATATATACATTATTATAATATAAAAGATAAATGATTATATAAGTAGAGAGTTATTACTAATTAATATTATATTATAATTATATTTATGTATTTCTATTTTATGAATAAGCTTAGAATGACTCAAGTTTTTTTAGTGTTGTTTAGTATCTAAATATTCTGAATAATAACTGTCAGAGACGTTAATAAGTTGATCTTCTAAAATATAATATTCCAAATCGTGTTTTTATTCATTTTAAATTAATTAATATGAAAGTTATTTGAAAATCATTGCAAAGACAAAATGTAGTTAGTAGTTTGAATACATATATATAAACTTTATATACACTTTATAAATAAAAAAATCATTAATCACTCAAATTATATTTTTATTATTTACTGAATAATTACATTATAGAAGTAATAATGAAACGGTTATATCCGTATAAATTTAAGTATTTCAAATATGTATCGATGAGAAGTGATAATAATTACTAATGAAATAAGATGCAGTATAAATCACTTTACAGATTTCCATTTTGTAGATAATTTTTGAGAGGTACAATAGCTAAGCTCATATAACTATAGTGTGAGAGAGAATACCCTTAAGAAAAAAAATATATTAATTTTATGAAATCACGAATATATCTCACATAATGTAACATATATCATTTATATAATAAATAAAATGACATATAACTAGGAATACGGTAATACTATATAAGATAAATCATCGGAATAAAGATAGTAATTACTATAATATATATATAACAGGAATATGGATGAATGAGATAGAACTTCATAACACAATAAGTAGTAATTAGTCGCCCGTACTAAGAACGTTTCTTTATAATCCAGTCCTTACTTACTATATATATATATAATATCATACCGTTATGTAATATTAACTCACTGATAACTATAGGTTATACTTAATAGTTTATATTATTACTATACTTAGATAACTATTGAGTCTAGATACACGTGTCTCTTTTGTACTTAATAATTATCATATATTTATTATTTTTTAATTTCTATTATATTTTTTATATTTTTATATTCATTATTCTGTTTTATATTGTCTATCTTAGATGGATATATATCAACTCATTTTCCCTGTTCTAAGATTCGTCTTCCAATATAGCAGGTCTCTGGGTATTCTCTTAGGTCCTCAGTTTTAAACATTCTGCTCTGCACATATTTTTATTTTTTTAATTCTTGGTCTGTCAATCTCACTTCGTTTTATCACATTTTTATTTGTGTAATTATAATTTTTAATTTTCTTTGTTTTTTTATTTGTTCCTCCTCCTTTCATATATTTTATGTTCCTTATTTTTGAACATGCTGAAATATATATATATTATAGTATGTTATATTATTTTATTCTTTTATAATATTATATATATTATTATATTATTTTATATTTTTTATTATTATTATTTTATATTTATGATTATTCATTTATTTTAATATTGATTTATGCTACTTATATATCAATATTTTGTTAGTAAAAATAGCGACGGATGTTAGTTGTTATTCAAGTAATAATATATTGAGAGCTCTTAATTATTCGCATTGATTGGTTGTTCTGGTCAATCTATTAGTTTCAATATTATTATTGATGTTGCTCCTATTATTACTTTAGCAAATATAGGTAACTACATATATTATCTGACTATTAGTTATCTTCTTTATTTATTTCAAAAGTAATACTCCCACGCATTTCAATCACGGTGCAGTCCCAGGCAAAGTTCTTTTCATTCTTTTTGGTCAATATTATAACATACTTTCTTCACATTCTTCTCACGTTATTTATTTTCATTCTTTGAATTTCGATTCTCGTCGATTACTTTATAGCAGATATATAATTCTCGTCGAAGGGTAACGGGTGTAATATCAACATATTGCTGCGTATGAGAAGAATGCTGGACATTAGTCTGTTTAGTTGCTAGATAGTTTGTATTCTGTCGTGAACGGATAGAGCTTGTGGTTCGGGTTACGGTCTCATTTTAATCCCTCGCTGTTTTGCAAGTGCTGACAACTCGGCATGAGCATGTGGTCTCTGGGATGGTATAACGATCCTGCGACTAGGTTTTCGGAAGCAGGGGACTACTAGATGTATTTGGATTCATTGATTCCTCAAATTTAGGCTGTGTTGTCTTTTTTCGTGTGTTTACTTCGCGCTCAATCTTGTACGGGGCTGGAAGATTTCGCTAGGTTAGTTGGCACTTTATTCATAGGAGGGGGCAAAAAAAATAAATAATTAAGAAAGCAGTAAAACAGAAGAAAGTATAATAATTAAACTTTGGTGAAATTTTAAATTATTTAAAAATTTTAGTATTTCTACTAAATGTTGCATACAGTTAATATCACTAATTAGATAATTTAGAGATAAATAATAATATTACTCAGTATATGTTACTTCTATTTCTTCTATTTTCAGTTCTCTGAACCTCAATTTCATCTACCCAATTTAATGCCTGAATAATATTTCATCAATTATAGCTATGGGAAAGAGGTAAATAATTTTTTTGATAATTATTCTGTTTTGAGGTTTCTTAACTTCTTTCTTTTAGATTTGTAGTTTAATTATTCTCTTTACAGAAGGTACAGAATATTCTTGTACATGTTGTCGTGGACTTATTCACGCATTTGATATCCATATATATATTTATAATCTATATATATGGATAAGTATATTACTATGAAATTTGTATATTAAATATATATAATTTACATTCATATTAAATATAATTTATATAGGATATACTATAGACGGGATACATAGGTAATATATATCATATATTATATATATATATATATATATATATATATATATATATATACACGTGTGTGTGTGTCAGTTTAGATTTTTATGTTGATATTTTGTTTTAACAAACTTGATTATTCTTAAACAATCAACTACCTCACAGTTTTAAACATTAATTGAAAGAAATTCTAGGTCCTTTTAAATAGTTTATTTGAATTATAATTACTTGAATAAACATCTTCCACCTGCTTAGTTAGACTCGTCAGAAAATTATACTAATTAAAATGACTATAAAAACTTGGAACTTTAGATTGACTTCACTCAAAGATTCTTCGGATTTTATTGAATTAAGATCTAAGGTAAAGTATAAGCCAAGTCTAGATTTAAAGACATGTCTTTAAACAAAATTATTTTTTTAGTAAACTTTAAGGATAAGATTATATCAAAAATTTAAAAAATAAATATTTAACTGCTAGTAATTCAAGCAAAAAATAAATTCTTATCAAGATTCTTCATTCTTATTTATATTTTTATACTGAGTTAATTTATTTTACAAGAAAACGGATTTTCATGCTAGGTTGAATTTTTTGCTATTAAAGTTAATGTTAAAGTTTAATATTGTCTCCTCTCCTTCTTAAACCGACAGACAAAGAAGTAAAATCATGAATATTAAATTTATTATACTGTTGTGTGTATTGGTCACTGTTGCTGCTGCTCGTAGGCCACCAAGACCTCATAGGCCAAAGCCTAGTAGACCCGCCAGGCCCCATAGACCACCTCCAGCAAAACCTCCAGTAAAACCTCCTACAACAGATGCTCCAGCAGGTGCAGGTAAATATTGACTTTTCAAAATAGATAAATTAATCAAACTCAGTTACTAAAACCGAAGTTCTGAAAGAAAAGTTAAATTGTGGTGAAGATTTTTTTAATATTTTTATTTTGTTGCAAAGTTTATTTTAATCTAAAGAAAATATTAAAATTGCCTTAGAGTTAAAATAAAAAGACTTATCAATGGAAATATAAAAATAATAATAATAATAATAATAATAATAATAATAATAATAATAATAATAATAATAATAATAATAATAATAATAATAATAATAATAATAATAATAATGTTCCTTTTCAACTAATTATGATACTATTAGTAAGAATAATTATAATAATAATAATAATCACCACCTGCATGCCCAGGCGGAGAAACCCCACCTCCTCCATCAGGCGGAGAAGTTCCACCTCCTCCACCAGGCGGAGAAACCCCAGCTCCTCCCACAGGCGGAGAAGCCCCACCTGCTCCACCTCCTGCCACAGGCGGAGAAACCCCAGCTCCTCCCACAGGCGGAGAAGCCCCACCTGCTCCACCTCCTGCCACAGGGGGAGTGGCACCAACCACACCATAAGCAGGAAAAATGGTTTATTAGCAATAAATACTTTTTAAAAATTTTGATCACTTGCACTATTATGAATAATTTTAGCGTAGAGAAAAAAGTTATTAAAGCACCAAATAAATTTTCTTCAATCATTTTAAATTTTCTAATTTGAAAGAGATACTTTTTTTGTTAAATTTGATCATCTGTTATTTATGAAATTAAAACAATTGGTTTTGCTTTCTCTCTTTTATTTACACTCTGAAATATTTGTACTTCTTTTAAGTTTTATAAGAAATTACTTTGAAAAGAAAGTAGCTCGGAAAGTTATTTGGGTTTGATGATCACTAAAGATTGTCTTCCTATGAAAATTTTGCTTTAAATTAGAAAAAAATATTTGCGTCTGATGTTCGTTAAATCATGTCAGTATAGTAAGAAATGTTGTGTCGTCATTAGTTTGCAAAATGTAAATATAAAATGATCGGAAGGAAGATTCGATCACTTATAAAATAAATACACAGAAATATTTCAGACTAACGATCGTTCATAGAAGGTAATATGAACTTCTGTCCCTTTGCTCAATTTTATGTCACCTCTTCAACAAAACTGAATGAAAATTAAGGCAAGTCCTTAAATAATATTCTTCTTCTCTATCTGTTGCCTAAGGCCTCTTTCAAACCAACCAAATCTGAATAAATCAAAGTCAATTAAAAATGAATATAGATCTTTTTCAATACTATATTTCTGGATTGATCTGGATTGATTTAAATAATGCTGTTGTAAGTGGCGGGAAAACAATCTGAAAAGAAAAAGAAAGAGAGAGAGAGAGAAGAGAGAGAGGAAGAGAGAGAGAGAGAGAGAGAGAGAGAGAGAGAGAGAGAGAGAGAGAGAGAGAAAGCTTTTCTTACTCTACCTTTGGCTTTTGTTTTTATTTGATGTGAAAGGGACCTAAAGGTACGCTTTATTCAAAATCATATACCAATTGATCAAGATATTTAAACAACTTAGAAGCCATCTTTATTTGATGAACATTAACTAGAATGTTGTATAAAATTTTTTGTAATAATAATAAATTGACTTTAAGTAGGAGAAATGTTAGGAAACAGAGCGACTTGACAAAAGTAGCATAGTTGTTAGTAAAAAGTTATTTTTAGCTACATTTCTGGCAAGGCCGTATGCAAGTATTTTATTTACGCGGCATATTTTTCAAGAACAGCGTTT
>JABUQX010113177.1:20000-25000 GCA_015478945.1 Trachelipus rathkii
TCCTCTCTTTTTCCCCAGATTGGGGGTCAGGTGGGCAACACACACCGAAAACAAATGTTAGTAGATGAACATGACGTAAGTGAGAGCCCGTTACAGTAAAAAAAATCCTCCCTAGAATTTCGCAAGACCTCTACGAACTCTCACTGTGGTATCTCGACAATGTAGGGTTTATCTCTTGGGCCAGGTCCACAACCATACCCTTTCATAAAATTCCGCCATCCACTCCTATTATGCATCTTTCTTCTCGCCTCTGACAAATTCTCATTCCTTTCCATTAGACATTTCTTTACTGACTCAATCCACTTTTCTTTGTTCACCCAGTCGGTCGATTCCCAGCACACTCACCACTCTACATCCTCTTATCCAACTGACCATCATACATCCTTTTCATGTAATAAAACAACCATAATACACTCTAGTTTACTCTCATTTACGCCTTTCTTCATACCACACAACTCCCAAACACATTCATTCCTCAGCTTATCAATTGTTCTCACATCTAACACGCCCCTAAGATTGTCCATCTGAATAAGAGATTGTACCTTAAATCAATAAACCTTATTCTACACAGCATAGTTTCACTACTATTCGGTAACACCGATAACAACATTCTATCATGCAAAACCTTAGCGCACTCAAGACTTTGCTCACCAAGGATTTAATTGCACGGGCCACCATCCCTATTCATTATTCTGTGAAGATTCCCTTACTTTCTTCTTAACTTTTTGCACTTCTTTCCAGAAAAGTTTCCTATTCCCTAGTAAGCCTATATTCATCCTTCTTCCAAACTGTTCATTTACCTCTTCTTTCCTCCCACTTATGCAACTTTCAGTCTTCATTTTTTCTCCTTATATATTTCCGTATACCTTTCTTTTGAGACTTCATCATTGGTTTTAGCACATTCAATCACTCCTCATTTTTACTTTTACCGCTTGCATCAGCTCTTCATTCCACCACTTACTATTGACATTCTTACTTCCTACTTTACCACATCCACATATTTCTATAGCACTACTAACAAAGGCTTCCTTCATTTGCTTCCATTTTTGTTCAAATCAATCATGTTCATTCAAATTGATTTATTTTGCAAATAATTAATATTTTTTCATGCATACTTTTCCTTATTACCTTATTTATCTATCTTCTCACTCTTAATTTTCTCACTTCCTTACTTATCTCTTTCCTTTCCAACAGGGGATGCAGGAATGGCCGGTAAATGGGATCCGGCTCTAGCACGAGCATTTAAATTATTATACTCCGACTCCGGCTCTGGCTCTGGTTAAGGCTTCATCTCCTAGTTATAATTTTTTCATTTACACAAAGTCATTAATTTTCTAAGATACAATATTTTAATGAGCAGAGTGAATGTGCTGCTGATAATAATAGCAATTTGACCAAATATATTGAAAATATCAAGCTATTGCATGACACACATGAAAGTCTTTTACAAGAATTTGCTAAAGAAGAAAACATCATGCTCGCATTTATAAATCCATTTTCACTTAGTTAACATAATGTAATGAAGATGCCTAGTAACATACAAATGGAACTTATTGATTTAAAGACAAATTCGTTATTAAAAATGAAATTTGATTATCTTTTCTCAGACCAAGCTGCTTCTGACATGATTAATTTCTGGCGTTCATTATTCTGTAAAAATTTCCCAGAACTAAGAAAATTTGCCAAAAATTATAATTATATATATATCGTTTCGGAACGACACACAGATGTGAAAAGCCATTTTCATCCATGAAATTAATTAAAAGAAAAATGAGGTTGCGAATGACTGATTCAAATTTGAAGAATTCTTTGCTGCTCTCAGTAGCAAATTTAACACCAAACATTGAAAGACTAGCGAAATGAAAACAAGCTCAAAAGTCTCATTGATGGTATGTAATGTTTATGTGCTTTATTAGATATTGCTTTACATACAATAATTAAATAGTTTGAAAATGTTAATTGTGTCTACTAAGATACTTTTTTAAAAGATAGACAAGGTACTTGGGTTGTATGGCGCATCTGAACTCGTATGTGAAAACTCATAAGCATGATGTGTAAAAGAGAGGCGTATGAAAATATATAAAATATATAAGCAAGTTACTAATAGAGTGTTCAGAAACAATCGAAGCATTTGAAATGAAACTTGATCTTTGGGCCTGTGAAATGGTAAAGAGAAAGCTTTTCCATTTTGCCACTTGAAAAGATTTTCCCAATAATGAAGAAATCCCCTTTGAAAAATACAGATGTATAATGTCTGATTTAAAAAGTTATTTCAATAAAAGGTTCACCGATTTTGGTAACATGAAATAAAAATTCAAATGTTTTTCTAAATCCTTTTTCATATACCTTGGACATCATGCCTGAAGAACTTCAAATCGGTTATAGAAATGAAGTGTGATATCTATAGCTCAAAAGAATAAGTTTTTAGAAATAAATATCAAAACATTTTATAAATACTTGGGACCTAAATATCTAAATATAATGTCAATGAATGTTTGTTAACAACTTTTTTTTTCAAATGAACATTAACAAGTCAAAATATCGTTCAAGACTGACAGACACCTATCTAATTGCTGTAATGAAAGTTGCTTAATATTTTGGTGGAAATGTAAAGGAATCAAGTTTCAGGAGACTGCAGTGATAGTGAGAGTTAAGGTAAGACTACATTTGGAACTAACAAGGGGTTACCTCAAGGCTGAGAGATTCATTTTTCGATTTCTGTCAAAAACATATCACTCTAGCCTGCATTATATACTAAACTCACATTTCCCAGGCTGGCACAACGAGATTTTGACACCCCTGTGGCAGATGATGGGTAAATCAAATCTTCACATTGAAACAAATGTTTGAGAGAATAAGAATATATTATATTTAGGTTTTTAGGACTTGCAACAGGCATAACAGGATTAATGATGAACCTCTGTGACGGGTGTTAGTCATGGGTGTTGGTGATATAATGAGGTGAGTGAAATCAGATGTATGTATGTCGATAGTATATCATGTGTAAGAATAAATGGGTTGGAAGTGAATGGTTTTAATATTAACAGTGTGAGTGAGATAGGGATGTGCTATGTTACCTTGGCTATTTAGACTGTGTATGGATGTGCTTATGAACGAATTAGAGGTAGGGGTGGTAGGGGAGAGGTGTTAGACTGATGGAGAATGGAAGAGAGTGGAATTTGTCCTGCTTATTGTACACTAATGACTTGGTTTTGTGTGGTGAATATGAAAGAAAAGAAGAAGAAGTTTGCAGGGTGTATAAAAGAAAGGGGTTTGAAAGTAGAAATATAAGATAAAGAATATACTCGTATATATATAAAAAGAGAGAATAATAGTTCGAGGTGAGAAATCATGTTTGATGGTGAGCAATTGCGACAGAGTATATATATATATATATATATATATATATACTATACTGCTGTAACTATATATATATATATATGTATATATATATATATATAAATATATATACATATATATATATATAAAATATAACTTATATAACCAGCATATAGCCAATAACCTTATATATATAACATATGTAATATATAATAACTATATATACTTCTTATAATATATATATATATATATATATATATATATACTATATATATATATATCTTCTTATATATATGAAATATACCTTATATATCAACATAACCTTTGCTCTTTGCTATCTTAGTATATATATATATATATATATATGTACAAGAAAACTAATAAATAACCCCTGCAATCAAATTTGTATTTGTAAATACCCCTTGATGTATTTTCACCATGCTGGGATACGATCTCTGGACCCTAGCAGATGAGCGTGCAAGGTGTTTGACCACTACGCAACGACGAGACAAAAGAAGAATCCGAGAACACTTCTACTGTCCAAGCAGAGCATTACTACGTATTCTTCCCGCTCGCACAGTCGGTCTTGGTATTATTATTCACCATGCGCGGTACCCTGTTTGGCCCCTACGCCCGAGTGCGAGCGGGGGAAGAGTACGTAGTAATGTTCTGCTTGGACAGTAGTAGTATTCTCGAGTTCTTCTTTTTATTGTCTTGTCGTGGCGTAGGGTCAAACACTTTACATCTACAAGGGGGTCCAGGACGTAGTAGCGAAATTTACAAGGGAGTGCGATTACGAGAATGCAGCTACTCTTGTACATACTCTTTATGTGACACCCGGTTTTGGTATTATTATTCACCATGCGGTACCCTGTTTGGCCCTACACGCGAGTGCGAGCGGGAGGAACGGGTACGTGGCTATTACTCTGCTTGGACGGTAGAAGTTTCTCGGATTCTTCTTTTGTCTTGTCATGGCGTAGTGGTCGGAAACACTTACACCGCTTTCATCTGCTAGGGTCTAGGATCGTTTCCCAGCATGGTGAATACATCAGGAGGTATTTACAAATCTGCTATATATATGAAATATATATATATATATATATATAACATATATATATATATATATATATATAACATAATACCAGCTGCTATCTTTGCTTAGCCAGCCAGCGCCCAGCCAGCCTTATATTTGCTCAGCGTAACAACCAACCAGCCAGCCCAGCGTAGCACCAGCTGCTGCTCTGCTGCTGTAGCAACATAGCAATATATATACTACTGCTCATATGTATATATATATATATATATACTAATATATATATATATAATATATAACTATATAGATAACAACCTTAATATGGATATATATGAAACTTATATATAATAATAACCAACATACATATATATAATATAATAATATAACCTTATATATATATATAATAACTATATATATATGTAATAATATATATATATATATATATATATATATATATATATATATATATACTATATATATGATAACCTTGTATCTTTGAGATTATAACTCCATACATGAGTGATATTAAAGATCGTCGTATTCTCAACTTTTTTCTAAACTTTTCGGATTATATACCAATCAATCCTCAGTAAACTAAGTAAAAGTTAAAAATAAGATTTAGAGTAGA
>JABUQX010113177.1:30000-32500 GCA_015478945.1 Trachelipus rathkii
GTAAAAACTCGTTGTGCTACAGGGCATAGATTGCAACATTAGGTATAATTCGCGAGTCGAATTATAGGTTACGTAAATTTCCCTTGACAGAAATCGAAAATGAAATGTTATAGATATGCCCTTCTTAATTGTGTATACACATAGTGTAAATTATTTTATTCTTACCTTAACTCTCACTATCACTGCAGTCTCCTGAAACTTGATTCCTTTACATTTCCACCAAAATATTAAGCAACTTTCATTACAGCAATTAGATAGGTGTCTGTCAGTCTTGAACGATATTTTGACTTGTTAATGTTCATTTGAGAAAAAAGTTGTTCACAAACATTCATTGACATTATATTTAGATATTTAGGTCACAAGTATTTATAAAATGTTTTGATATTTTTTCTAAAAACTTATTCTTGTGAGCTATATCCCACTTCATTTCTATAACCGATTTGAAGTTCTTCAGGCATGATGTCCGAGGTATATGAAAAAGGATTTAGAAAAACATTGAATTTTTGTTTCATGTTACCAAAATCGGTGAACCTTTTATTGAAATCACTTTTTAAATCAGACATTATACAGCTGTATTTTTCAAAGGGGATTTCTTCATTATTGGGAAAATCTTTTCAAGTGGCAAAACGGAAAAGCTTTCTCTTTACCATTTCACAGGCCCGAAGATCAAGTTTCATTTCAAATCTTCGATTGATTCTGAAAACTCTATTAGTAACTTGCTTATATATTTTACATATTTTCATACACATTTCTTTTACATATCATTCTTATGCGTTTTCACATACGAGCTCAGATGGCCATAAAACTCAAGCATCTTGCCTATCTTTTAAAAAAGTATCTTAGTAGACATCATTAAGAGATTCAACTATTTAATTATTGTAAACAATATCTAATAAAGCACATACTTACCATCAATGAGACTTTTTGAGCTTGTTTGCATTTCACTTCGTCTTTCACCAATGTTTGGTGTTAAATTGCTACTGGGAGGCAGCCAAGAATTCTTCAATTTGAATCGTCATTCCGTGTCTTTTTTTCTTTTAATCAATTTCATGAGTGTATATGTTTGTTCACATCTGTCGTTCCAAACGAGATATATAATTATATTTTTTGTAAATTTTCTTAGTTCTGGGAAATTTTCACAGAGTGATGAACATAAGAAATTATTCAATTGGAATGATTGGTCTGAGAAAAGATAATCAAATTTCATTTTTAATAACAATTTGTCTTTAAATCAATAAGTTCCATTTGTATGTTACTTGGCATCTTCATTACATTATGTTAATTAAGTGAAAAATAGTTTATAAAACAATAGTCATGTTTAAACATTCAAAAGTCAAAATCTTGGAAAGAATTACAGATCAGTGCAATATCTTGACTTTTCAATATATTTGGTCAAATTACTATTATCAGCACATTCACTCTGCTCATTAAAATATTTTAGGGAATTAATGACTTTGTGTAAATGGAAAAATTGTTAACTAGGAGATGAAGCCTTAACCGGAGCCGGTGCCCTGGTATTATAATAATTTAAAATGCTCGTGCTAGAGCCGGATCCGTTAATTTGGCCTCACATCCCTGTTGGAAGAGAGCATTAAGACAGTGAAAATTAAGAGTGAGAAGGGTAGATGAATAAGATTGGCATAAAAAGGAATTTCTTCATGACTTGACTTTTACAAAGGACCACCTAAAAATGGTGAAAGAATTGAACTGAACAAAAATGGACCAATTCGAGGGAGGTTTATTTCTATTGAAAAAACACAAGAATTGTGGTAAGTTGGGTAATTGGAATGAAGGCTGATGCAAGCGGTAAAAGTAAAAATGATGAGTGCTTTAATGTGCTAAAACCAATGATGAAGTCTCAAAGAAAGGTATACGAAAATATATAAAAAAGGAGAAAAAAATGAGACTGAAAGTGCATACGTAGGAGGAGAAAGAGAGGTAAATGAACAGTTTGGAGGAAGAAGGATGAATATAGGCTTACTAGGGAGGAATAGGAAGCTTCTGGAAAGAGATTGCAAAAAAATAAATGAATGAGAAATAATGTGGGGAACATCTTCACAGAATAATGAAAAACAGGGATGATGGCTTACGATGCAGTAAATCACTGGTGGACAAAGTCTTGGGAGTACCGCTTAAGGTTTTGCATGATGGGATGTTGTTATCGGTGTTACTGTATAGTAGTGGAAGGCATGATTGTGGAATAAGGTTTATTGATTTAAGGTAGTCTGCAGATGGACAATCTTAGGGACGTGTTAGATGTGAGGAGAATTGACAAAATGAAGAATGAACGTGTTTGGGAGTTGTGTGGTATGAGAAGAAAGGCGTAAATGAGTAAATAAATAGCAATATGTATGGTTGTTTGGTTATGAAAGGATGTATGATAGTCCAGTTGGATAAGAGGATGTAGAGTGGTGAGTGTGATCGACCGACTGGGTGAACAAAGAAAAGTGGAGTCTTTAAAGAATCTTCTATGGAAACATCACAAAATTTAGAAATAAAG
>JABUQX010113177.1:37500-43889 GCA_015478945.1 Trachelipus rathkii
CGAAGAATCTTTGAGTGAAGTCAATCTAAAGTTCCAAGTTTTTATAGTCATTTTACATTAGTATATATTTTCTGAACGAGTCTAACTACAGCAGGTGGAAGATGTTTATTCAAGTAATTATAATTCAAATAAACTATTTAAAAGGACCTAGAATTTCTTTCAATTAATTGAAGATAATAACTTATAATATGTTGATTTAACTGAAAGATCTTGAAAAGATATATGTCATAAATTTGCAGACTGACACACACCAACGTGTTATAATAATTATATATATTATATTATAATTATTATTATATATATATAATATATATATATTATATATATACTATATATATATATAATATATATTAATATAATATATCATTTATGAAAATGCTGCAACAACATTAATAATAACTGTAATTTTAAAGATCAAGCATAATTAGGGAAAATCAAAAGAAGAGTTAGAGAGGTAGATACAGTTTTTATCAAATTAATTTTACCCTCAGTATTTGATGTAATGATTCAGGGCACTTTAAATTGGGGTAGGATTATCATGCGGTATCGCAACTGAAAAAAGAAATAGAAGGTACCTGGATGTTATCCTGATTCATAGTTTACTGTGAAACATATTGCAAGATCTCACATCATACTATCTACATATTTAAAGTTACCAAAGGTTTTTAATCTTTGAATATAGTCACTGCTTTCTTAATTTTTTTTTTTGCCCCCCCTTGAAAAGGCCCTGCCCGCGAGTGCGACAATAAGTACAACAAGAAGACATATAAGATGTTGTTGGATGAGTATGTGTACGTTAACCTTGCTTTTGTGGGTGAGTTCCGTGATGACGACGGGATGTTCCTGAGAGACTATTGTAATTGTGATTGTGTTCAAGTGGCGCAGTACATATTGTCAGATGAAACACGCAGGTACTAATAATGAATCTAACCAACACATCAAGAGTTATATTTCTGTATAGTACATATTCTACTAACAAGAATAACGGTTAGGTGCATTTGCGTCTAGAGTATAGTATTGTGATATACACCACTTCGACAATTAATATCTTTATGAGGTACAAATGATGGATGAAGGTCTAAATTAAAGTATCAAAGAGTGTAGCTAAGTATGAATGATTCACTCTTAGCAGCCTGAGTAAACTTTCCTCTTTGCAATTTAAAAAGAAAACAACTTTTAGCAGATGTGTTTACCTCCAATGCATAATATAATGTGACTCCTGATACATAGCGCGACCACACACACACAACGCACTACTAAAGTCCTTCTATACTTTGGAAAATAACACATAGGGAGACATCGGGACACTTGAATAAGTTGCAACAAAATCACAGATACAAAAATACTAAAATAACAACAAAACATAACTAAAGGAGATGCCGACACGCCATATATAATGACTAGACACACGAATACGACTCTGCTAACAATATAGAAATCAATATTGTTGTAGCCTTTCCATTAATATGGAAACGTCCATGGATGCGCACCAGGTTAAGTGGCAGATGATATAAACTTGCGCTACGAGAAATCCATAGACCTGCTTATTTTAGAAGCGTCCTTCATACAAGGTGGAGTGGTACCTATCTACGCTCTCTTCAGTACGGACAAAGTACAGCAGAGACATTATAGTAGAGCCTCAACTTATACTATCAGAGTGAGGGTTATGAGATTAACATATATAAATAAACATATTAAGATAATAGCAGTAGACCTATATTCATATAAAAGGAATTAATATAAAACCATTTGGTATAATTATTTACCTATAATTAAAGTTAAATCATTGTATATATTCCACTAGAACTTATGAAATTAAAGGCAATATAACTCGGTATATCTATTTATTTATATCGTTTATATCCTAATAAAGTATACATTATAATACCATATTTAATGCAATACAATTTAGAAAATTCATAACATCAGTTACAATATATAATATATACTGATATAAGGGTATCTACATTTCATTATTTATATAGCGTTAATTAGTAATCATTAGATCTCCTTTCATACATATTATTCTTATTATTGATTTTTTTAACCATTTTTATTTTATTTCGATTATGTTCTACTTATATAAAAAATAGACACTTATTAGTTTAGAGCCTGCATTTTCACTTTATTATTAATCTATATAGATAATTAAATATTATATATATATATAAAATATAATTATAATTAATAATATAATTTGAAATATAATTAATATTAATATAATATATTACATATATATATATACTATATCACTTTATACTATATATACTATACTATATATAATAATATTAATATATCTAACTATATATCTATCTATAGTATTAATCCCTATATAATAATATAATATATATATATATATTATATAATATAAACAATAATATCACGTGTGCCGGTATAACTATATGTTGATAAGTCCTGCCCTAATAAATATCTATATATACAATATAAGTTCTTTTCAAATACTATATCAGTGATATTATAATTCTTCATATTAGAATTAAAATTATATATATTATTTATTTAATTATAATATTAATAAATATCATCATCATTAAAATAATAATATATTTATATAGTATATAGAGGGCATCCAATTATACTTTTTTCTATCTTCACGTGCTTTCTCGTCTCTAGCATTTTCTTTCTCTAATATATTAACCCAATAATGTATATATAGACTTAAAAAGTATATCATATATACGATCAAAGTCACGAGAGTATACTTCACAAATAATTCATACAATGTACAACAATAAATATTTTAAAAACTATTAGTAGAATTTTAAGATTGACTATTTATTAATATCTCAATAAATTAACAGGTATAAGTTTCTTTACTTTAATTTCAATATTATATAAAGATCTATAAATATTATAAATATAAGTTTTACTAGCTATAACGAAGTTTATATTATGACTATTAGATATTATTATAAATACTAGTTTACATAAGGATTTTTACATAAATAAAAATATTAATATATATATAAACAATAGATAATATATAATTATATAAATAAAGTATCATAATTATATACTATTTAAACTACTTGATCGAACTATTCTGTGGTAAAACGAGTTCTATCTTATTATATCCGATGCTTCTATACAGATATGTCACATATTCATGATTCTTACCAGGCTTTAATCATACATATGTCATATCTATCTTCTCACTTCCTCCTCATGTATGTTAAAATATTTTCACTACATAATCTTTTATATCATATTTTAATATATCTTGTATATTTAATTGTCTCTGGCTGTTAGATTATATTTATTGATATTTATAACTTGTATTAGGTAGCAGATATGACAGATTCATTTAATATCTGTAATAACACATAGTGATTTATATAAAAAAATTTTATTCTGAACATCCCGTCACACTTCCGAAAATTTCGATATGGGCATGAACTGCAACCATTTTTAATGGGTTAGAAAGGTTATTTAATAGCGGTTAATTCTTCCTTTTTCGTTTTAATCTCTCGCACACACTCTCTCTCTCACTATTATTAATGTAATCATCACATACGATCTCTACTAACTGACAACTCGCCAAAAAACACACTCAAGAGTTTCATCGTACATTATGAAATCTGCAAAAAAGATCGTTTCTATAACTCTCTCACTCAACGCTCGCACACGCAACGAGTACTGCGCGAGTGCCGAGCTCTCCTCTGATATTATAATATATACTACCTTCACACCCATTATATATAGATATTATTATTATATATTATATATATAATATATATATATATATACTATAATATATATAATATTTATATATATATATATTTATTATTTATTATATATTATTATATATATATAATCATATACTATATATATAATATATATATTCTATATATATCATATATATTACTATACATATAATATATATATACTATATATATATTTTAATATATACTTATATATATCACTAATATATTATATATAATATCATATACTATATTATATACTAATATATATATATATATATATATATATACTTATATACTAAATATATAATACACGTAGTTGAGAGAATACAACTTCCGTCCGAAACTCTCCTTGAATTACTTTCACGTTTTTCTGCGTATATATATTTACCCGGGTTAGGGTTATCGGTACCGTCCTAAAATTTGGTCGCGCGCTAGGTGGTGACGTAACGCTGTCGTAGAGGAAGGTTCGGTGCCGTGCACTACTCGAGGGGGGGGTGGCCGGCCCCCCAAATCGGACATGAGCCGTAGAAGTTGAACATTGGAGATAATATATGAGGAGGAAGTGAGTAAGTGGATTCGGATCCGGAATTCGGATCCGGAGCCGGCACCGGTTCTGGCTCGGATGCGGTGCCGAGTTAGTAAATATTGACTTATAACAACAATTATTGGTGTCCTTATATATGTTATCTGAACCGTAGACTCTCGAATATGAGGGGTATAGTTCGTAAAGGGTGTTCCCAGCGAAATGGAGAAGTGCATAAGGGAAGTGAAGAAAGGAGTTGAGTCGAGTCAGAAAGGAGAAAGATGTCGGAAGTGAGCTCGGATCTGAATAAGTCGAGTTGACACTACCCAGTGCTAGCTCCGGTGCGGTGAACAGGTAGTAAACATTCGTATCGAACAAGGTTGGTGTCCTATCTATGCTTATGGTACTGTAGACTCTCGAATCATGGATGGTTTTCAGCACTCACGGAAAAAACATAAATAAAAAAAAAAAAATATAAATAAAAAAAAATATATAAAAATAAAAATTTTTTTTTAAAAATATAATTTTTACTAAAATTTTTATGCTTTTCATGTTTAAATAAACGTAAATATTTGCATCTTTAGCACCTAAAGCCGTAAAATCGAGTAAATCAGTAAATAAACCAACCACCCTACCCCTCCCCCTCCCATCCATGATCTATTGATTCTATTGAGTTCAAGACATTATTTTTGTATGACATATCACAAACATTTATTCTTTTATGTTATAACTTTAAAAAATTTAACATTTTTACACAAACTAAAGCAGTAAATCAGTAAATTAAACTACCAACCCTCCCCTCCCCACCCTAAAAGTGATCTATTGATTCAAGTCATATTCTTGTATAACTATTACACAACCTGTTATTATTTATTGCTTATAACGTAAAAAATTTGCATTTTTACACACCCTAAAGCAGTAAATTCAGTAAATTCAAACAGTAAATAAAACATATAGTACCGAAACATACTCTGACATATCATTAAGCTGTATGTTATACTCTGTTAATTTTGGCAGTTTAGTCCACGCCTTAATGTAGTCAGGTATGCTTTGGTGCTATATGTTTTTAGTTCAGGAAATATTAGTTAGCGTTATTCGTTGATCTGTATGATCGATAGGTTATGTTATGATGTTTGACAGAGAATTTTGCTAATTCCACGTTTATTCATAGTTAAAATGCTGTTTAATTTGATATGCCATACAACTTTGATGAATATTATATAATCATAGTTCGAAAGATCTGGTATCTTTGATAGTTTGGGCACTCACTTTGTTAAGAATTTTGTTAGAAATACTGCTTTAGCTGCTGATATGATTGAAAAGCAGGGATAATTTGAGTTTGCAGTGTAATGAGGGGTAGCTTGAAAACTTATTCATAGGTCAAATGATTGATGTCTGATTCTAGTTCCAACATGTTTAGTATTTATGGTAGAAGTTCTTCCGCACCCAATTGGTATGTTAAGATACTGTTACGCGCATCACATGATTTAATTCTCTCGTAAGATACTTGGATCTCAAATCACTTACCTCATCCGACATCGTAGACAACTCTCAAAGACACTTCGATCTAGAGAACAATAGCATCAATAATAAGATACTCATATAAGGCGCATAAGATGCCAGACTGACATCGTGTTCAAAACAATGAGAGATAAGACGTTAAGTCCTATGTTAGACTAGAGAACATACTGTATATAGCATTTGCCCAAGATTTTGCTAATGCTCTACGTTTAGTTCATAGTTCAAAATGAATGTTATATTTTGTTTGAGTGACACTTTGATGAAGGCCTAAGTATCAATCATCGCGCTCAAGATCGAGCATCATCTTTGATAAGATTGGTCACTTTGGTTAAGGATTTTGTTAACTAATACTGCTTTCAATGCTGCTGATATGTTGGAAAAGTGGGGATCCATTGTGTTTTATGTCCTGTTAGCTACTTTAGCCTTTGATAAGATATGGGAGCTTTGTGATGTTAGCGATATAATAAGTGATGTAGTAAGTTTGTCGTTTTTTGTACATTATATGATGTTCAGGTTACTGATATGTTAGCTTTATTGTGTGAAACCTGTTATTTAGCATATATTCGTTGGTTCCTGTATGATAATTAGGTAAGGATTATGATATTTTTTTTAAATAACTA
>JABUQX010113178.1:0-15504 GCA_015478945.1 Trachelipus rathkii
TATATAATATATATATATATATCGTATATATATATATATATAATATTATATATATAATATATATATATATATTATATATATATATATATATATAATATTATATATATAATTATATATATTATATTATACTGGTGAAGTTGCAAATAAACGTCAATTCACGCGAGCCGAGCAAACCTTAATTCTATTTCCAAACTCATTTTTTTAATTTGAAAAGTGAAAATTGACATATTTTTTTTTTTTTTCGCACATCGATCAACATCAAATTTTTCAGGGCTTGTACAATCGGCAAGATGCATCTTTTTTTACTTGAATAATTTCTTTGTATATGCCATAGGTTTGGGATTTGTTCTTGATAAATTTTCAAAAAAAAAATTTTGAAAATTTTTTTAAAAAATTTCTTTTGAGTATACAAAAAATAATTTAGTAAAAAAGATACATCTCGCCCGATTATACCCTGAAAATTTGATGTAGATCGGATGAGTAGAAAAAAATTGTCAATTTTTCACTTTTCAATTCAAAAAAATGAGTTTGGAAATTGAACAACGCTGAGCACAAAATCAAATATGAAAAATCTATCAGTGATAATTGTTGGTAATGGACCATTCTATGCATATTTCAAGTTTGAAGTCATTTCCCAAAAAATTCTGAAAGTTGTAATGAAAATTTCAAAAACAATGTGATTTTGAAAATTGAAAAATTCTGAAAGATGACTAAGTCACAGAAAACACCATAAAACTATTACGTTTTAGAGGCAAACAAGCTACATTTTGTGTTTATATAGTCAAAAATCGGCTGAAAATTGAATTTTATGTCCATTTTTTGGGGGGGGCGGAAAATTAGGCTACGCCAGAGCAAAATATTGGATCATGCCCTTAAGAGCTGTTATGGAAGAAGAGGGTAGAATAGTTCAACATCAGGAATCAGAAGATAAGGTTCTTGGATATCTTTTTAATCCTCTTACAGATAAGTTAAAACTAGCAAAATTTTCGATTAATGCTGATGCAAATACCAAAAGATCGTTGTTATCAGCTGTGTCCAAGGTTTTTGACCCTCTAAATATCTTTTTACCCGTAACTTTAAGAGGTCGGTTATTAATTAGGAAATTATGGCAATTGGGTATTCATTGGGATGAAAAGGTTCCTTCTGATGTTTTAGTTTCTTGGTCCTCTCTGTGTTCAGATTTAAGTAAATTGCACAATATTGAAATTGAAAGGTGTGCTTTCTCACCTTCTTCATCAAACTCTTTATTCGTATTTTGTGATGCTTCAACATCTTGTTATGGTATTGCAGTTTATAGTATAGGTCAAGGTTCTAGTTTAATATTTTCAAAGGTCAAGGTGACCCCCTCAAATCTAGGGCTTTGCCCTCTTTGGAGTTGTTATCTGTGTTTTCATTTTTTAAGTGTATCAAATCAATGTTATCAGAATTTCCTAATGTTCAGTTACAAGGCATAAAGGTCTTTGTAGATGCTCAAATAGTTCTTTCTTGGCTCCTGTTTGGAAGAGCAAAAAATAAAATATTTTTGTAAATAATAGGCTCAAAGAAATTTATCAAATCAAAAAACAAGTTGAGCAAGAGTATAAAGTATCCATTTCCTTAATTCTGTACAGGCTTGCTATTTTATACCAATTAGATTGATAACAGAGGTGTTACAACCTCCACTTTTCTTTCAAAATTTCCATTATGGCTTAAAGGTCCTTCATGGATTCTTCAAGATCAATCTCAATGGCCTATTAGTAAACTTAAATGTTTGTCTGAGGCCAATAAGGAAAAGACTTTACAATGTCACACATCTGTGGTTGTTACTCAGTCTCTGTTACCTTTTAAAGATTACTCAAGTGTACATAAGCTTTATAAGGTAACTTCAAAATATTCAAATTCATTAGCAGGAGTAAGAGGCTGGTTGAATATTGTGATCAGAAAGCCCATCTCTATTGTGATCAGAAAGCCCAACTCTATTGGTTGAAGTTAATGCAGCAGCATTGTTTTTCTAAAGAAATATTATTTCTCCAAATCCTAAAAAGGATGAAATTCCACTGCTAGTTAATCAACTTAATTTATTTATAGATGATAAAGGCCTCATCCGATCCAAAGGGAGAATTGCCAAGACACTTTTATATAATGATGATGTGATAAATCCAATTCTTCTTGGCAAGGATCATCATCTCACTAGATTAATCATAAGAGATTTTCATTCTAGATGTCAACACTTGGGTGTTCAAACCACTATCAATTTCATCAGATCTCATGGCTTTTAGATAAAGGAGGCAGGCAGATTGTTAAGATGTTTTGTCAAACTGTACTAGTTTGCCGAAAAAAAAGTAACAGTAATTTCAGATTTTTATTTCCAAAATATAATCTTCCTTCATCATAGAGTAAATTATGTCGTCCTTTGAGCATTACTAGCGTGGATTTACAGGACATCTCGTTGTAAAGATTAATGGTAAGGAATTTCAAAAAAAGGTGTGTATCTATTAATTATACTGCCGTGTGTACTCTTTTCTTTGTTTTTAAATATCAGAGCTTTCATGTTGATGTCCTTCAGATATGTCCATGAATCTTTTCTACTTTCATTCCAATGTTTCACAAATTTATATGGGCATACTTTCCAATTTGTACTCAGATAATGACAGAAATTTCAAGCAAGGTGGAAGTATTCTGTTAGAAATCTTTGTCTTTAGATCCTGCTCTCCCGACATATGCGTATCAATAACATCAAACATTACAAGATTCCAATCTATTCCATTTGGGTGGGATCAGTTTGGGAAAGGATGATACGAACAGTTAAGGGATGTCTCTATAAAACAATAGGTAAAGCAACCTCAACTTACTTTCAACTGTTAACATCTATTTCAAATATCATTAATGTTTATCAATTTAAAGAACTTTAACCTATTAGTCATCAGATTAATGATTTGGAAAGTTATTGTCCATTTCCTTTTTTTAAGCCTTATGGCAATTCAAACCTCATATTCAATGAGTTCGCACCCCATATGGAAATCAACTTCCTCCGTCACAGCAAGACTTAGCCATAACTGTAACTGCTCAAGGAAGAGTTTTAGAGACTTTCAGGAAATTATGGGTATGAGTCTTATCTATTAAATTTGCAGTCAGACTAAAGTAGAAATACTCTATCAGTCAAGAGGGACCCAAGATTAAGGTTAGAGATTATAGTTTCTGATTCACACACCTAACAAGCCTAGACCCTTCTGACTTTTGGTCAGAGTTCTGGAAGTCATTGTTGGTGATGACAATAAGATCAGGAGTGTGTAATTAAAAAGGGGAGATGGCCAAACCTGTCATCATTCTATTTGTCTTCTCTACTCATTGGAGTTATCTATCACCCACTCTGTCTCCAGTGGAGAAGCTGAATGCTGAAACAAGCAGTGATTTCTCCAATTCAGATGGTCAAAACAATGATAATACAGATCAAGTTGATCCCTCAAATTCAAATTCAGTTATTCAAAGTAATAGTGATACTGCTATTGTAGATGTACAACCTTCAACTTCAGGTATAAATTCACCTCAACTTGACTCTCAAAAGAATCAAAATTCTCAACTCAATTCAGTCAAAGAAAGACTTCTTAGACAGGCTGCTGTCAAGTGTCAAGAATTCCTTCACAGGAATTTATCTTATTTGTAAAAATTTTAATTCTTTTAATTGCTATGGTTTTCATTGCAACTCTTCAGTGGGAGGATATAAAGACTATTATATACTTCCACATATTCTTTTCTATTTTGCTTATTTTAGTATTTTATTTTAGGATATAAAAACTATTAGCTAAGCTATATATTTTCACATATGGTATCTTTATTATAGTTTTAGTGGATTTTATAATTTATAATTGGATATATATAACACCCAGAAATTCACTAAAAATTCAGAATGAGGTTCAAGCCGCCTTCAATTACTGATTCAATAACGGTCGTGATCGTAGCTCGTGCTTATTCAAATTAAAAATCAAAAATGTTAAGGGTATGAAGGTAAATTGTCTAATTTTCCTTCTCAACTATCATCAACCTATCTCTATTCTCTTTTTATAAAAACTATTATATACTTTCACATATATATCTTCTATTTTGCTCATTTTAGTATTTTATTTTAGGATATAGAAACTATTAGCTATATTCAGTATATTAGTTTTAGTGGAATTTATATTTTTGTCCCCTTCAATATAATTAACCAGAAATTTCACTAAAAAATAACAACTGCGGAATCACTTCTAATTCAAAAGCGGTACTATTTAGTCGTGTTTGTGTAATCAAATTTAATAATCAAAATGTAAAAAGGGTATAGATCTAATTTCTTCATTTCTTTTCAATATTTTCACTATCCACCTATCTCTATTCTCTTTACCTTCTCACCAATCAAATTTTTACCCTAACTAAGATTTTAAGTGATAGATTACTAAACCATAAGCAGAGTCATCTATGGACTATCAAGATCTTATTCAAAGAGCAAAAATTCTTGAACAACAAATCAGGTAAGGCTAATTAGGATTCACAAATTGTACTTATATATATCACTTTTTATATATATCTAGATCTTTCAAAGATTTTTTGTAATTAATTTAATCTTCTTAAGATTCAGAATTTTGTCAATTGTGTATATCTATATTGGTTCTTAACGAACGGATTTTGTTGCAAGTTTCTTGATAACTCGTGCTAAGCATATTCAAAGTAATAATCTAGGCTCTCCAAGCTTATAAGCAAGTTTCGATATTTTTGTTGTTAGGTATTATAGGTCAATCATTTTAAAATAAGATTTATTTAAAAATACAATTTATAGAGACAGTAAAAAGCCACGTGGGCCTATCGAGACTAGCTTATTGGCGTTTTTGCCTATGTTTAGTTAGTCTTAGTGTATTTAATTCAACATTTGGTATGAGAGTTAGATAAGCAATGCATCATTGCCTAACCATTCCATTTCAGGATTTCCTAAAAAATTCAAGCTCAAACTTAGCCCTAGTAAGTCTAGGATTTTCAACCTCAAAATTTGTTTTTTTGTGGTCTTCTAACCTTTCAAAAATTCAATCAAATATTTACAAAATATATCCATTCAGTAATCAAAAATCAATTCAAAGTTAGGCATTCTAGCCTAGATCACTTTCAACTTCAAATTTTTAGTTTTTTGTCTAATAGACCTTTTTCAAAATTCAAATCATATAATTTGGCCTGGTGGTAGGCTATCTTTCCATTATTTCATCTTTTCTTCAAGGTTTCATTTTGTCCTTGGGTCATTCTAGCCAAATTTCAACGAAAATGTCTGACCAGAAACAAGCCCTTCTTGATAGAGTTAATAAAAAATCTAAGCTTATAGTTCAAGCCATTTCATCCCTCAAGGCGCAAGTAAATATTTATCTTGGTCAAATAGAGAGTAGGCCTATAAATAATAATAAAGATAAAGATGCAGTTTATGTAAAGGATCTTGTAGAGGAAAAAAGTTTCGTTGTTAAAGATATTAAACAAAAGGATACAATATAATAAAATTGTACAACGATAATGAAGTTGACTCCTCATTCCTGAGTTTCATAATAAGGAGTTGTGTAGTCAGATTTCAGTACCAATGCTCGATTAAATCAAATTAAGTGAATAAAATTTATAAGGGGATCAAAATTCAACCCTCCAAAAAATTCTTGCTCTTCATTTCAGTGAATCTGTTCTTAGAGCTATAGATTGTGGTTTCTTGAGGGCAATGAAACTGATAAGTTTCTATAAAACTTTATTTCAAAATTTAAGAGTTCCTTAGATTTACAGAAAATTTAAAGTAAATCCATTAAACTTCACTGCTTAAAAAAATAAATTAAAAGGATATGCATACTCTCTGATTCAGAATCTTTCTATTAGTGATAATAATTATGAATAAGGCTCTTGAACTTTTAGACAAAGAGTTTTTAGACGAAAAATTCATCATTGATGAAATCATTAAAAAATAATATCTTTGATAACCAGCATTTTGACCCAACATATATGCGACTAAGGGTTTACTTAAATGATATCAGACATTAATATAATGAGACTTGAGAGTTATAAACCTCAAATATCTTGAAGGAGGCTACTGATCGTAGTACTTAGCCACATAGTTTTCATCAAAATTACCTAATGTGGTAGTCAAAGAAATTACTCGCAGTTGAATACCAATTACCCTGATTTGATGCAAGTATTCGATAGTTTATCAATGATTATCAAAAATTATTGTTCAAAACATCAAATCATATAAGGAAACAATTTCAAATCAAGTCCCTTCATAATATTATTCAAAATTTAAAATTATAAATAAATTTCCAGATAAGCCTAATTTTAAATTTAAAAATAATGAAAATCAAAGGACGGATGAGTCCTTAAAATCTAAATAATAGGCCTGATTCCAATTCTGCTTTGCAGAATTCAAAATTCATACTAATGAAGTTAGTGGAAATGAAGCTTCTCATGTATTGGAATTCTTCACTTCTAAAATCAAAGTTATTCAAAATCATTGTAAGTTTTTTGTTCATCAAAGGTCTGTGATGACGCACTTGCAATGTTTATCAACCTATGATTTAAGAATTAAAAGATGTAATGAAATGAGTCTTGCAGTAATTGTTCAGTTACTAAACATACTGCAGATCAGTGTCCTGGCTTGAGGAACAACTTTCTTTCAGTTGCCAAGTTTGCAATAAAAAAAGTCATATTACAGCTCTTTGTAAGCAAAGGAAAAGTTCCACCCTCACAAATGGTATGTCTTAGATATAGCCAAAGTACCAACAATTTATATTTGTTGCAATCAATTACTATAAGGATTGGTAGAGGTAAAGTTTCAGCTTCAGTTCGATGCTTAGTCGACTGTGGTTCGCAGAGGTCCTACCTTTATAAAAGAGTGTTGGATAAACTCAATATATCTGTAGAGAATCATCAAAGCACTTAATACGATATAAAAAGATATTTAGGTATTACCACCCGCAGTTTTGAAAGAGACTGTTTTGATGTATATATGGACGCAGTCTGTTTTCACCCTTCTCTTTTGGTTGATGAGGGCAAAAAAAAGAAAAGAATTCTTCAATAAGTTACGAGATTAAGTTCGTAGATCAGGCTCTAATTAATTTGAGAAATAAATCTTTCAAATTAGCTGATTCTGGCTATAAAGATCTAATAACTCATTTTTTGATTGGATGCCTAATAGGCATTGATTTAATAGAGTATTTCCCTCAACTAGAATTGATTAAATATGAGTGGATCTGCTTTTAAGTTAATTAAGAGATGGTTCTATTATTCCGATTTGGAAATATTACTAATTTTATATACAATGATCAAATAAGAGTTTTCAAATCCACCATCAGTTGTTCAAAATCAAATCACATTCATGTTCAAAATCAAAATCAAATTACCCAAAAGTAACCAACTTGGTTTAAATGCAGTCTTAAACACTGTACATTCTTATTTTAATCTTTTAAGCCATATCCTAAGTAATTCAGAGTAGAGCAAGGATTAGAAAACAAGTTCAAATTAGAGTCCTTAGGTATAGAAAGTATGCATAATAATAAATCTGAAGATGATTTGAACCAGATTGAAAAATTCAAATGTGGTATAGAGTTCAAAGACGGAAAATATCATATAGATCTTCCATAGATTGAAGATAAACTTCCTTTGTTGCCATCAAACTATAACATTGCTCTTTCAGTGCTTAATAGAGTTTATGAAAATTTAGTTAAGGCTATGATGATGTCTTTCAGCAACAATTAGCTGATGGTATTATTGAAGAGTTCAGTGTATCTCCCTCTGAGTATAAAAATTATATTTGGGTTCCTCACAGACCTGTTATCAAAACTGATAAACAAGTATCAACAAAGGTCAGGCCTGTGTTTAACTGTTCTCTTAAAGCTAACTCTTTACCATATCTAAATGAGGCAGCCTATACTGGACCAGATCTTATGTCCTCCTTGTTAGGTCATTTATTCCGGTTGCAGATCAAATCAGTTTGTTATGTTATCGGATATAAAACAAGCCTTCCTTCAGCATTAAATTAACTCTATGAAGACCGCAATCGCTTTTGCTTTTTTTGGAGAGGTAATGGTCAATTAAAGGCTTATCGATACTCAACCATTGTTTTTGGTTTCACATCATCACCTTTCATCCTCAATTATATCATCAAGCATCATGCTCAGTCTTATAAGGATGATGCATGTACTCAGATTCTATTGAATAATTTTTTTGTTGATAATTAATTATTGTGGCAATGATCTGCAACATTTAAAAGACTTTATCATGAATGCAACAAAAGAATGGAAGATGGTGGTTTCCATCTTAGAAGTTGGGACTCTAATAATGATCAATTAAGAGCTGTAATGGAAGGAGAGGATAGAATAGTTCAACATCAGGAATTGGAGGATAAGGTTCTTGGATATATTTTTAATCCTCTTACAGATAAGTTAAAACTTGCAAAATTTTCAGTAAATGCTGATGCAAATACCAAAAGATTGCTGTTATCTGCTGTGTACAAGGTTTTTGATCCTTTAAATATCTTTTTTACCCGTAACTTTAAGAGGTCGGTTATTAATTAGGAAATTATGGCAATTAGGTCTCATTGGGATGAAAAGGTCCCCGCCGATGTTTAGTTTCCTGTCTTTCTCTCTGTTCAATTTAAATAATTACCTAATATTGAATTGAAAGTGTGCTTCTCACCTCTGCCTCCAAACTCTTTTTTCGTGTTTTGTGATGCTTCTCATCTTGTTTGGTTTGTTATTTATACGTATAGGTTCAAGGTTCTAAATTTAATATTCTCAAGGCCAAGGTGTCCTCTCAATCTAGGGCTTTGCGCTCTTAGAGTTTTTATCTGTGTTCTTATTTTTCAGTGTATCAAATCAATATTATCAGAATTTCAAAATTTACAGTTCAAAAACATAAAGTCTTTGTAGATGCTCAAATTGTCTCTTTCATGGCTCCTGTCTGGAAAGGCAAAAAATAAAAATATTTTTGTTAACAATAGGCTCAAGAATTTATGCAAATCAAAATCAAAGTTGAGGCAGAGTACAAAGTTCCATTTCTTATGGGGCTTACATCAAATACTGGGCTGAAAACCGCACGCAGATTCTGAATTACCAGAGGTGGTTACAACTTCTTTTTAATTTTTTTTTTTCCCCCCTTTTCCCAAAATTTGGGCATTATGGCTTAAAGGGTCCTTTCTGGATTCTCCTTAGATCAATCTCAATGGCTATTAGTAATACTTAAATGTTTGTCGAGGCCAATAAGGAAAAGACTTTGCAATGTCAACACATCTGTGGTAGCTACTCAGTCTTTATTACAATTTAAAGATTACTCAAGTGTGCATAGGCTTTATAAAGTAACTTCAAAATATTCAAATTCATTAGCAGGAGATAAAGGTTGGATGAAGATTGTGATCAGAAAGCCATCTATTGGTTGAAGATAATGCAGAGCATTGTTTTTCTAAGGAGATATGAATTCTCCAAAATCCTAAAAAGGATGAAATTCCATTGCTGGTCAATCAACTTAACTTAATAGATGATAAGGCCTAATCGCGATCCAAAGGGAGAATTGCCAAGACACTTTTATATAAGATGATGTGATAAATCCAATTCTTCTGGCAAGGATCATCATCTCACTAAATTTATAATTAAGAGACTTCATTCAAGATGTCAACACTTGGGTGTTCAAACCACTATCATTTCATCAGGCTCATGGCTTCTGGATTACAAAGGCCAGGCAGGCTGTAAAAAATGTTTTGTCAGAACTATATAGTATGCAAAAAATTTAACAGTATACCCTTAAATATCCAAAAATGACTAATCTTCTTCATCATAGAGTTAATTTTGGGCGTCCTTTTGAGCATACTGGCTTGGACTTTACAGGGCATCTCGTTGTAAAGATTAATGATAAGGAATTTCAAAAATGTATCTGTTAATTTTCACCTGCCTTAATATCAGCTATTCATGTTGATGTCCCTCCAGATATGTCCACTGAATCCTTTTTAATTTCATTCAAGTTTCACAAATATATATGGCATACCATCCAATTTGTACTCAGATAAGGCCAGAAATTTCAAACAAGGTGGAACTATACTGTTAGAATCTCTTGTCCTTTCAAATATGTTCTCCGAACATATGCGTATCAAAAACATCAAACATTACAAGATTCGCAGTCTTACTTCCAGTTGGGTGGGATGCAGTTTGGGGAAAGGATGATACGAAAACAGTTTATGGGATTGTTCTATAAAAAACTATAGTAAAGCAACCTTAACTTACTTTTCAACTGTTTAACAAGTATTTCAAAGTATACCAATGTTATCATTCAAGACCTTTAACCTATAAGTCATCAGATAATGATTTGGAAGTTATTGCTTCAAATTCCTTTTTGAAGCCTTATGGCAATTCAAACCTCATATTCATGAAGTTTCCACCCCAATATGGAAAAAACTTCCTCACACAATAAAACTTAGCCATAACTCTAACTGCTCAAGGTAGAGTTTTGGAGACTTTTAGGGAATTATGGTATGAGTCTTATCTATTAAATTTGCGCCAGACAAGTAGAAATCTTCTATCAGTCAGAGTGGACAAAACAGAATAAAGGTTGGAGATATAGTTCTGATACACACACCTAAATAAGCCTAGACCCTTCTGGCTTTGGGTAGAGTTCTTGAAGTCATTGTTGGTGATGACGATAAGATTAGGAGTGTGTTATTAAAAAGGGAAGATGGACAAACCTGTCATTATTCTATGTCATCTCTACCATTGGAGTTATCTATTACACACTCTGTCTCCAGTGGAGAAACTACTGATGCTGAGGCAAGCAGTGATCTCTCCATTCAGATGGTCAAAACAATGAAAATACAGATCACAGTTGATCAACCAAATTCAAAAATTCAGTTTTTCAAAGTAATAGTGATACTCCTATTGTAGATGTACAACCTTCAACTTCAGGTATAAATTCACCTCAACTTGACTCTTAACAGAATCAAAATTGCTCCGCTCAATTCAGTCAAAGAAAGACCTCTTAGACAGGCTGCTGTCAAGTGTCAAGAATTCTTTCGCAGGAATTTATCTGATTTGTAAAAACTTTAATCTTTTAATTGCAATGGTTTCATTGCAACTCTTCAGGAGGATATAAAAACTAATTTTATAATTCACATATAATAGCTTCTATTTTGCTCATTTTAGTATTTTATTTTAGGATATAGAAACTATTAGCTATATTCAGTATATTAGTTTTAGTGGAATTTATATTTTTGTCCCTTCAACTATAATTAAGCAGAAATTTTTCAAATTGTCTTGCGACAATTGTGGATTCACTTCTAATTCAAAAGCGGTACTATTTTGTCGTGTTTTGGTGTAATCAAATTAATATCATAAACTGTAAAAAAGGGTTAATAGAGCAAATTTCTTCATTCTTTTCACATATTTTCAGCTTATCAACCTATTCCTATTCTTTTACCTTCTCACCAATAATTTACGCCCTAAGATCTTTTAAGTGATAGATTACTAAAACCATAAGGCAGAGTCATCTATGGACTATCAAGATCTTATTCAAAGAGCAAAAAATTCTTTGAAACAACAAATTCAGGTAAGGCTAATTTAGATTCACAATTGTACTTATATATCACTTTTTAATTCCTTATATTTTCCTTCTTCTATTCAATTATCTACTTAATTTTGTAAGTGCTATTTTACTAAAACATTAGGCTGAGTTACTTAGGACTACAAGAATTACTCAGAGCAAAAAAAATCTTTGAAAAACCAACAAACAAGGTAAGACTTATGTAGATACACAATTGTACATATATATTATTTTTTAGTTTTAAAAGAGAATAGAGATAGATTAATAGTTGAAATATTTGAATAGAAAATAGGCAATTTACCTCCATACCTTTAACATTTTGATTTTTAATTTGAATTAACACCGTGAACCAGTTAGGATCGTTATTTGAATAGTAATGAACCGTTATCTGTTGTATCTTGTGAATTCTGAACAATTATATCCAATAGTGACAAAATACAAAATCCACTAAAACTAAAAATAGAAGAGACATATATGACAGTATATAGTGGCGGCTCTAGACTTTGCGGGGCCCTGGGCGGCAATGGCAGCCCTAGGCTTTGCGGGGCCCTGGGCGATGTTTTCGTAGAAAACATACCCAAGTATATAAAGTATTAAAATTTGCACAATAACAAACTTGGTTTAAACCCTGGACATTGTAATATATATATATATATATATATATATATATATATATATATATATATATATATATATATATATATATATATATATATATTATATAGTATATATATATATATATATATTATATATATTATATATATATATATATATATATATATATATATATATATATATATATAATGCGCAGCTCATGCGATATGGGGCGTTAAATCTGTTTGCCTCTGCATGCGCGCGAGGCCCTTATAAGGCGCGGGGCCCAGGGTGATTGCAGCAAGCGATTTTATTACCTTTAAATATACTTTCTATGATATACCATAGTATAAAAATAAAACGTGGATATAATTCCATTTCTTGCAAACTTCATTTTTTAACCAAATTTTCTTCAAAATTATGCATGGAAAGTGTTACACGAATCAAAATATTTAAATCCTGTTACAGCCATCTTTAGTTTACTGCAGCGAAAATTATTTAAAGGTAGAAATTTCAATCTTTAATTTTAGATGCAGCAACCTTGAATGGCTCTTTTGATGCAAACAAACTTTGGAGAATTAGGATCTTATTTAATCAAACTTTTTACATAAATATATTGGTAATTTATACAAAATTTATGACGTGTCTAGCTGTATTCAACAGTTTTTGATAGTAAATTAGCTATAAATCAGGAAAATATTAGAGAATTCGCTTCTTTTTTTATTTACTCATATTTATTTATTCATATTTATTTATTCTTATTTACTTACTTATTCCAATAACTTTTTTAATATCTCTTCCGGCGACCAAAGACTAAAGACCAAAGATTTACCAAATTGCACTGGATTTGGGGAAACACCAGAGGCAAGGTCAATTTAAAGGCCAACATGCCCCGATTACACGGCGTTTGAAAGTGTGCAAGTCAAAGGAATTCAGAAAAGTAGATGAAAGGAGCGTGTTCAAGGCTTTACCAGTAAAGTACATGTGAGATTGAGCATAGCGGTTACGTCTAAGGTCAGAGAGTTGTACAGAGAAGGGATAAGACTGTGTAGAAAGACGAGTCGCATGAGATATCCTCATCAAAAGAGGAATACGATTGAAGAGTTCAGAAGAGCAGTGTCCCTTGTAATAGAGAGAGAGAGAGAGAGAGAGAGAGAGAGAGAGAGAGAGAGAGAGAGAGAGAGAGAGAGAGAGTTCAGAAGAGCAGTGTCCCTTGTAATAGTGATAGCTTAAAGAGATAGATAGAGCTAGAGAGAGAAAGAGAAAGAGAGAGAGTAAGAGAAAGAGAAAAAGAAAGAGTAAGAGAAAGAGAAAAAGAAAGAGAGAGAGAGAAAGAGAGAGAGAGAGAGAGAAAGAGAGAAAGAGAGAGAGAGAGAGAGAGAGTTCAGGATAGCAGTGTCCATTGTAATACTGATATTATAGTGACGAAACAGTTGGATGGGCTGTAAAAGACTAGAGAAATTTAGTCGGAGCAGGAGAGATGATAAGTCCTTGACTCCACCTTCTAAAGGCGAGCTGTGTGAGTGGAACCATCCCAGATGTATAAAGCATGCTCCACACAAGGACGAGCGACACGTCTATAAAGAGCAAGCAATTGGGGTGGCATGAAAATGTTTCGAAGGAGCCTCAGAACATTCAAAATCTTAGAAGCTTCTTTAGAAAGAGAAATAATGTGATCCTTCCAATTAAGATCACGTGAAAAAGAAACACCAGAGAGAGAGAGAGAGAGAGAGAGAGAGAGAGAGAGAGTAATATAGAGATTTTATTATTATTATTATTATTATTATTATTATTATTATTATTATTATTATTATTATTATTATTATTATTATTATTATTATTATTATTATTATTATTATTATATATTATTATTATATAAATTATTATTATTATATATTATTATATATTATTATTGATTATATTATTATATTGTATATATATATATATTATAGATATCTATTATATATATATATATATATATATATATATATATATATATATATATATATATATATATATATATATATATATATATATTATTATTATATATATATATATATATATATATATATATATATATACATATATATTATTATATATATATATATTATATATATATGTTTATATATGATATATATATATACATATATATATATATATATATATATATATATATATATATAAAATTCACAAATATTATATATAGTCATATACTGATTATATATATTATTATTATTATTATTATACATATAATATATATATATATATAGTATTATATATTATTATATATATTATATTAATATATTATATTATATATATTATATTATTATTATTATACATATTATTATTGTTTATATTATTATTATTACATATATTACATATATTATATTATATATATATATATATATATATATATTATTATTATTATTATATATTATATATTATATTATATTATGTTTATTATTATATTATTAAGTATATATATACGAACACATAAATAAATATATATATATATATATTATTATTATTATTATATATATATATTTATTATTATATATATATATATAAATTATATACATATATATATATATGCATATATACATATATATATACATATATATATATATATATATATATATTACATATATTATATATATATTCTAACGACATATATATATATAAAGAGAGAGAGAGAGAGAGAGAGAGAGAGAGAGAGAGAGAGAGAGAGAGAGAGAGAGAGAGAGAGAGAGAGAGAGAGAGAGAGAGAGAGAGATCCTTCCAATTATGATCACGAGAAAAAGAAACACCAACAATATTATGTGCTGACGGAGGTTTGAGTTGCATATTTTCCAAGTTGGGGTGGAAGATTATGTTGAGTAGTAAGATGAAAGAATTGTGTTTTTGAGGCATTATAAAGAACCTTGTTCTATATGCCCCAATTAGAAATTCGAGAGAGGTTAGACGTTAGTTGCTTCAAGGCCGTCGCTCCCTTTAGCGTGAGTCAATTGCAGTTGAGTTGGCATCTTTCAATATGAAATGATGATTGTAAACGATGGAGTCGTTGACATTGGAGTAAATAAGTGAAGGAATAATGGAGAGAAGATCATTAATGTAAAGTACAAAAAGAGTTGGGGATAGTAGAACATAAGCATGAGGAAATAATAATAATAATAATAATAATAATAATAATAATAATAATAATAATAATAATAATAATAATAATAATAATAATAATAATAATAATAATAATAATAATAATAATAATAATAATAATAATAAAATTGAAAAATTTATAAATTATTATAAAGCGTTTCACGATAAATGCGAAACGGTTAACACCCAAATTGAACCGGAACGAAGTACAAC
>JABUQX010113179.1:5000-22168 GCA_015478945.1 Trachelipus rathkii
TAAAGATAAATAAGGTATGGATTTATAGGTTTCCAAGTGCGAGGAATCCGAATCTGTTATTATTTTTAAGGTATTTTTAGTAGGAAAAAAGTTATTAAAAATAATTTTAAAAATACAGAGATAAGAGAAAATTTTAAGGAGAGCAAAATTGAAGAACTCGATGAGTTTTAGGGAAATATAATATTTTTTTATTTCTTCTATAATAAATAAGGAAATAAAAAATGAACAAATATAAAAAGAAAGTCACCTTTTCACAAAATAATTATATTTTCGAGATGGATAATTATGATAGAACAAATGATGGGCTAACTTCTATAATTTTAGATAAAGAGCGTTTTTCAAGAAGAATAAAAAAACATATATTTTTTAAATTATTTTTATAAACAATACATTTTTTTTAATGTACTCGCGCCATGCCTTAAGGCATGGCACACACTCATATCGTTTAAAAAACTTATATATTTTTAAATTATTTTTATAAACAATACATTTTTTTGAATGTACTCGACCTCTGCCTTAAGGCAGAGGTCACACTCATATCGTTTAAAAAAACTTATATATATTTTTTAAAATTATTTTTATAAACAATACTTTTTTTTGAATGTACTCGTGCCCGTCCTTAAGGACGGGCACACTCATATCGTTTAAAAAACTTATATATATTTTTTAAATTATTTTTATAAACAATACTTTTTTTTGAATGTACTCGCGCCCTGCCTTAAGGCAGGGCGCACTCATATCGTTTAAAAAAAATTTATATTCTAAAAAATTTAATTATAAAAAAAAATCTATAATAAAATGGTAAGATCTGAGAATGAGCAAAATCCAAAATTGACTTATAATAAAAAAATCTATAATAAAATGGCAAGATCTGGGAATGAGCAAAATCCAAAATTGACTTATAATAAAAAAATCTATAATAAAATGACAACTTGTGAGATCTGTAATACTAAAATTAAAAATTTTAAAATTCATTTAAGAAGTAATAAACATGTGAAAAATACTAATCAACCATTGCTTAATTTGAATTATTTTGATGATAAAAAGAAATTATGCTTAATGTGTAATAAAAGCGTTCTAAACCTTAAAATACATGAGAAAAGTAAGATTCATCAAAGAAATTCGATGCAATGTGATTATAAAAATTGTCGAGAAGGAATTCAAGGTAATTTTAAAGCATATTGTTATACCAATATAAAAATCATTGATCCGAGGATGTATATTAATAATATGATAAGTATAATTCAGAAAAAAATTGAAGAACAAAATTGGGAAAATTTAAAACTGAGTCTCTCTATTTTTATTGAATTCTATAAAAATTTACCTGATGAAAGAAAACAAACGATTCAAAATTGGTTTAATAGTGGTTCCATGACAAGTATAACAAATAATTCTCAAATAAAAGATACTATTCATGAAATGATCAATAAAATAGAAGAAAAAATATGCAAATTTACAAAAGAAGGATCAGGATGGATTATCAATAAACTTTTAGATTTTGAAATAAAGATAGCAAAATATAAACCATTAAGAGCTTCTTCGTATATTGAAACTCCATCAAAATATAAAAACCCAAAATTTGGATTGATAAATATTCAAAATAAAAAGGACAATGAATGTTTTAAATGGTGTATAGCCAGATCTGATTGTTTAGATGAAGGTCATAATAATAACAGAATATCTAATAGAGTAAAGCTGGAATCAGAAAAATATAATTGGAAAGGAATAGAATTTCCAGTTCAATTAAAACAGATTAGTAAATTTGAGAACCAAAACGATGTGTCAGTTAACGTATTTGGACTTGATGAAAAAGAAATATTATATCCTTTAAGAATTACAAAAGTTGAGAAAACTAAACATGTTGATTTACTTTTAATATCAAATGATAAAAATACGCATTATATACTGATGAAACATTTGAGTCCATTCATAGATAAAAAGCATAAAGAGAAAACTTATCCATGTCGATTCTGTTTGCATAGTTTTTATAAAAAAGAATTATTAGATAATCATCTACCAGAATGTAGTATTCATAAACCGGTAAGAATGGAATTATCAGAAGGTCAAGTTCAATTTAAACTGTATTATAAACAATTCAGACATCCATTTGTTATATATGCAGATTTTGAGAGCACCTTACAAAAGATACAAACGAGTCAACCGAATCCTAAAGAATCTTATACCATTAACCTACAGAAACATCAACCAAACAGTTGGTGTTGTTATACGAAATGTGATGTAGATGAATATTCAAAACTTAAAATTTATGAAGGCAATGAAGCGCCTAAAACGTTTGTAGAATATTTAATTTCAGAATCAAAAAGAATTTATGAATTATTGAGAATAAACAAACCAATGAATTTAACTCCAGAAGAAAAATTAAATCATGAAAATGCAAACCGTTGTTATGTATGTAAAAGAGAATATACAGAAAACGATCTTAAAGTAAGAGATCATAATCACTTAACAGGAGAATATAGAGGACCTGCTCACCGAAGTTGTAATTTACAAATTAGAAATCCTAAATTTACTCCAATAATAATGCATAACTTATCCAAATACGATGCTCATTTATTCGTTAAAGAATTTGGACATACCGAGGGTGAATTAAAAGCAATTCCTCAAACGGATGAAACTTATATAAGTTTCAGTGAGTATATAAAAGTCGATGAAAAAAATAACATAGAGTTGAGATTCCTCGATAGTTTCAGATTCATGTCTTCATCTCTAGCTAAATTAGCATCAAATTTAATGGATGAAAATTTAAAGAATTTACACAAATATTATCAAGATGAGCAGTTTCAGCTACTAAAACGTAAAGGAATTTATCCATACGACTGGATGGATGATATAGCAAAATTTAATCATGAAAAATTGCCTAAAAAAGAGAAATTTTATAATATTTTGAATAATGAAGATATAACAAACGAGGACTACAAACATGCACAGACTATCTGGACAAAATTTAATTGTAAAACATTTAAAGACTACCATATGCTATACTTACAATCTGATACATTATTATTAGCGGATGTGTTTGAAAATTTTAGAACAACTTGTTTAGATACTTATAAATTAGATCCAGCACGTTATTTTACATCTCCAGGGTTATCTTGGGATGCATTATTAAAAGAAACGAAAGTAAAATTAGATTTATTAAAAGATCCGGATATGTTGTTAATGATAGAAAAGGGGATTAGAGGAGGAATCAGTACTATAACACATAGATATGCGAAGGCTAATAATCCATACATTCAAGAAAGTTATGATAAAAATAAACCGCATAGTTATATCACTTATTTAGATGCTAATAATTTGTATGGTTGGGCAATGTCTCAGTATTTGCCTACGGGAAATTTTAAATGGATGAAAAACATTAACGATTTTGATGTTTTAGACATCAGTGATGAATCTAAAAAAGGATATATTTTAGAAGTTGATTTGGAATATCCTAAAGAACTACACAATTTACATAACGATTACCCCTTAGCAGCAGAAAATATAAAGTTAGATAAAGTTTCAAAATTAGTTCCAAACTTGAATAATAAAGAAAAATATATCATACACTATAGAAATTTAAAACAGTGTTTGAATTTAGGATTGAAACTAACGAAAATACATAGAATATTAGAATTTGATCAGAGCAATTGGATGAAATCATACATTGATCTTAACACGAGAAAGAGAAAGGAAGCGAAGAATGAATTTGAGAAAGATTTCTATAAATTAATGAACAACTCGGTGTTTGGTAAAACGATGGAAAACATAAGAAATAGAGTTGATGTACGATTAGTTAAAAATGAAGAGCAAGCTCAAAAATTAGTAAATAAACCAAATTTTGAATCGTTTAAAATATTCTCAGAAAATTTAATAGCTTGTCATATGAAAAAAACTAAACTAAGATTTGATAAACCTATCTATGTAGGAATGTCTATTTTAGAGTTAAGTAAAACTTTAATGTATAACTTTCATTACAATCATATAAAAAATAAATATAATGAAAAAGCAAAATTATTGTTTACAGATACAGATTCATTATGCTATTATGTAGAAACGAATGATATATATAAAGATATGAAAAGGAATATAAAACTGTTCGATACATCTGATTATCCAAAAGAGCATAAATTATATTCAGAAAAAAATAAAAAGGTATTGGGTAAAATGAAAGATGAAACAGCTGGAAAACTGATAACAGAATTTGTAGGACTAAGAGCAAAATTATATGCTTATAAAACATTAGAAAATAAAGAAATTAAAAAAGCGAAGGGAGTAAAGAAAAGCGTTATCAATCAAACGATTAACATTGATGACTATAAAAAAGTATTATTTATGGAAGAAACTCTATATAGGAAACTAAATTTAATACGAAGTAAAAAACATGATTTGTATACTACACAAGTCAATAAAATAGCATTATCGAGAAATGATGATAAACGATATATATTAGAAAACAATATAAACACATTAGCTTTAGGACATTATATAATAAGTTAGTTGGCGCCAACATTTCAGTTGTAAGTAGTTTTAAGTTATTTAAGAAAAAACAAAAAATTAAAAAAATATTGCATGTTAGTTGTAAGTAGTTTTAAGTTAGGTTTAAGAAAAAAAACCAATTAAAAAAATATTGCATGTTAGTTGTAAGTAGTTTTAAGTTAGGTTTAAGAAAAAAAATAAGCTTAGTGCTGGTCCTAAAGGACAGCACTAAAAGTACGTTAAATGAAAGTTACATTTAATTAAAAAAAAAAAAAAATAAATTAAATTTTTTTTTATATAAACTTATATAAGTTTATATATATATATATTATTATATATATATTATATATATATATTATATATAATATATATATATATATATATATTTTATTATTTATATTATATATATATTATAAATATATAATATATATATATAAAATAAGCTTAGCGCTGGTCCTTTAGACCAGCACTAAAAGTACGTTAAATGAAAGTTACATTTGATTTAAAAAAAAAAAAAAAAGTTATATATTTCCCTTATGGCAAACTTTACCATAACGAAAAAAAAATTTGTTATATATTATACGTAATTATATCTTGCATTTAAATTTATTTTTTTTTATATTTAAAAAAATATTATTAAATTTTTACATAAATTATAAAAAAAATTAAAAATTATGACGATAAAAATCTCTCTCTGACTTATGACAAAGTTTGTCATATGTCAGAATGTTTCGACTCGTCTCTGGTACATGGTAAACTTTACCGTGTGTCAGAATTTTTTCGACTCTCTCTGACATATGACAAACTTTGTCATATGTCAGAATTGTTTCGACTCTCTCTGGTACATGGTAAACTTTACCGTGTGTCAGAATTGTTTCGACTCTCTCTGACATATGACAAAGTTTGTCATATGTCAGAATTGTTTCGATACTCTCTCTGGTATATGGTAAACTTTACCGTGTGTCAGAATTGTTTCGACTCTCTCTGACATATGGTAAAGTTTGTCATATGTCAGAATTGTTTCGATACTCTCTCTGGTATATGGTAAACTTTACCGTGTGTCAGAATTGTTTCGACTCTCTCTGACATATGGTAAAGTTTGTCATATGTCAGAATCGTTTCGATAAAAAAGATGGTATAAATTCTTCATGATATTTTGCATTTAAATTTATGATTTTTTTTTTTAAATTTATAAAAAAAAATAAAAAATACATATATAGCATCGTTTATCATTAATAATTTTTTTTTATATATTATAATATATAACAAAAGATATATTCATTGCAGATTTAATTTTTTTTTAAATAAATATGAATTTTGTATTAGGTATAAATGAAAAAAAAAAAATTTTATTAGTAAAAATTTATTCATTTCCGGTAAAAAACAAGATTTAATAACTCTAGAAATAAAAAAAATTAGTAAAATGGATATGGAAATGTACCCTAAATTTGTAAAAAAATATAATAAATATAAAGAATTATATTTAAACGAATTAAATTTAGATAATTTAACCCCTAAATATCTAATATTTAGTATAAATTATTTGTTCGTTTTACAAAAATGCGAAAGTTTTGATTTGTGAAAAGAAATTTTTTTTAAAAAAAATACAAAGTGTAAAATATAATTTTAAAAACACTTCTTTTTATATTATATTTGTGAAAAGAAATTTTAAAAAAAAAAATACAAACTGTAAAATATAATTTTAAAAACACCTCTTTCAAGAGGTGAATCCTACCCATGCCTTAAGGCATGGGTATGATTTCTTTTTATATTATATTTGTGAAAAAAAATTTAAAAAAAAAAAAAAAAACAAACTGTAAATATAATTTTAAAAACGCTTCTTTCAAGAGGTGAATCCTGCCCCGCCTTAAGGCGGGGCAGGATTTCTTTTTATATTATATTGTGAAAAGAATTTAAAAAAAAAAATACAAACTGTAAATATAATTTTTAAAAACGCTTCTTTCAAGAGGTGAAATCGAAAATGCCTTAAGGCATTTTCGATTTTCTTTTTATATTATATTGAAAAAAAATTTAAAAAACACAAACTATAGTATAAACGAAATAAATTTGTATGCCCCCCGTTTCAGGGGGTCCTTTGAGGTTATCATAATATTATTTTATACATAAAAATATATTTGAAGGGGGCGGTGTTTCAAAAAATTTCAAATGAATACAATTATTTTTTCTTTATAATAAATAATGGAAAACATTTCTATTCATTGGAAAGATGAGAAGAGCAGAAATAATCAAGAACATCATTTCTTATTACCATCTCCTAACTGTAGAATTCTAATTATTGGAGAGTCTGGATGCGGTAAAACGAATTTACTACTAAGAATGTTACTTATGGATACGTGGTTAGATTATAATAATTTATTTGTTTTTGGAAAGTCTTTACACCAGCCAGAATATAAATTAATAAAATCAGGATTTGATAAAGGATATAATAAAAGCGAAGTTCTTGAATTATTGGAGAAAGGAGGGGGTGATATCGATTCATTTATTAGAAATCTACCTAAAAAGCATAAAAAATCAAAATATAAGGTAGAATATTATGAAGATTCTTCCGAAATTCTAGACCCGAAGGATGTTAACAACAAGAAGAAAAATTTATTTGTATTTGATGATATAATGAATGATTCAAATCAAAGTAAAGCTGAAGATTATTTATACGAGAGGAAGACATAATATACAAAGCTCTATTTCTATTAGTCAAACTATTTAAACTTCCTCGTGCAAACAATACGATCCAATGTCTAATGTGTTTATAATTGTTCTCATTCGCCTATAAAAAGATTTAGTTAATATTTTTAATGATTTCATTTCAAAAGATATGACGTTGGAAGAATTTCGTAATTATTGTGAAACTGCTTGGAAAGAACCATTTGGTTTCATTGTGTTATAAATAAAAAATTACCACCAGGAGAGGGAAGATATCAAGCTAATTTTTTAAGCCTATATATGTTACCTAAAAAGTTTTTTCCTCTTTAAATAAATGTATATTTAAAATACAACTCGAAAAGTAGTTCATAAAGAAAATTTCATTGAGAAAAATTCAATAAAGTTAACCCTTTCAATCAAACACCAATATATTAATGAATTGAATTTTTTTTTTTAAAGACAAAACTGTTCAGGATTTGTTAAATTCAGCGTTGAAGAAACTTCCTTTACCAGAAATGCATTTAAATTTACCTAATAATATTCCATCGGAAAATATTGAAAACGGATCGTTTAGGAATACAGGAAAATATTCATATTGTGGTCCAGGTACGAAAGTACACAAAAGATTAAAAGAAGGATATAATGGTGTTAACAGTTTAGATAAGGCTTGTAAACAACATGATATAAATTATTTAAAACATAAAAATACGAAAGAGAGAAATGCGGCAGATGATTTATTAGCAAAACAAGCGAGTGAAATTGCGTTAGATCCTAATGAACCAGAGTACGTTAGAAAAGACGCGAGATTAGTCACAGGAGTTATGGGAATGAAATCAAGATTCGGAATGGGTTTACCATCAAAAAACGGGGTAAAGAGCTCGCGAAATCGGGCTCTGAAAAATTGAGAGAATTATATTATAATCCTAAAACTGGATACTCAGGAATCAATGATTTAATACGAAAAAGCGGGTTATCTTCTAAGATAGTTAAGGACTGGTTAGATCATCAAAACGTTTACACATTGCATAAACCTATAAGACATAAATTTTCAACGAGAAGAGTGATGGTCTCTAGTGTTGATGATCAATGGCAAGCTGATTTAGTAGACATGCAAAAATATAAATCTCAGAATAAAAATATAAATTACGTATTAACAGTTATAGATATATTCAGTAAATACGCTTGGGCTACTCCTATTAAAAAGAAAACTGGAAATGATATCGCAGAGGCATTTCAAAATATATTTAAGGAAAGAATTCCTAGAAAAATACATACGGATAAAGGACTCGAATTCATAAATAAACCAACTCAAGAGCTATTTAGAAAACATAGAATACATTGGTTCGCTACAGAGAATGAAACGAAAGCTCAAGTAGTAGAAAGATTTAACAGAACTTTAAAATCTAAAATGTGGAAATATTTTACAGAAAACAAAACAAAGAAATGGATTGATATTCTCCCTGATTTAGTAAAAAATTATAATACAAGTTCTCATAGAAGTATTAAAATGACTCCTGAACAAGGATCTCTTGAGAAGAATAGTAAAGTTGTGTATGAAAATTTATTTCCTCCTACTAAGTCTAAACTTAGGAAACCAAAATTTAACCTTGGTGATAGAGTAAGAATCAGCAGAAAATATAAAGATTTTAGAAAAGGTTATCTTCCAAACTTTACAGAAGAAATATTTATTATATCTGAAGTATTGGAAACAAATCCTATAACTTATAAAATAAGAGACATGAGTGATGAAGAGATTATTGGAAGTTTTTATGAACAAGAAATGGTGAAATATGAAAGTGAATTATACGAGGTTGAAAAAATATTAAAAAGAAATAAAGAGAAAATATTAGTTAAATGGAAAGGATACAATACAACATCTTGGATAAATGAAAAAGACTTAACGGAAATATAGAACTTGAAACGTCAAACAGCTAAACATCAAACATCAAACAGCTAAACATCAAACATCAAACAGTTAAACATCAAACAGTTAAACGGCTTTATGAAACAGATATCCTATGTAAAACGGAACGCGAAACGGTTTGATGTTTAACTGTTTGATGTTTGATGTTTAACTGTTTGATGTTTGATGTTTAGCTGTTTGATGTTTGATGTTTTTTTTTTCTCTTAATAAATGGCATATGTTAATATTAAACAAAAAAATAAAACTATAATAAATGGCATATGTTAATATTAAAGAAAAATCTGATTTAGTAAATATTAGAAAGAAACTTCAGAAAAGATTTTTAAACGAAAAATTAGGTGAACAAGATATCTATCAAGAAAATATTAAACTACTACAACCATTAATTGAACCGATTAAGGATATAACTACGCATCAAAAAGAAATACTTCAAACTCAACCAACACTACCAGCTCTTACTTCACGTCAAGTTCCTTTAGCTATTGAAGAAGTATCAGCATCACCTAGCTCTCCTAGATATAATTTTACAAAGTTAGGAAAAATAGCAGGAAAATATATGAAAGTAATTTATTATCCTAATAAATATGACAACGCATTCGGTATTAAAATGACTGAAGGAGGTGATGATTTTAAATTAAGGTACGCAACAGTTAAATTGATGGTAATATATTTAATTATTGAATAAAACCCAATACATTCGGTAGCTGAATGGCCGAAGGAAAAAGTCCTGACCTTGAAAATCCTGCTTAAGTTTTGGTAAATGTAATTATAATAATTATAAGAATAATAATTCAGAACTAAAGCGTTTTTTAGATACGATGGAAGTACTGCTAAATCAAATAAGGGTGATAAATATAAGATGTTTATTAAACCAATATATGATGAATATAAATTGCTTGATGAATTAAAATCAGAATTACGTCAGAAAGTAAGAACACCAAGAAGAAGCAGTGTTGGAGATACTCCTCGAAGAACTAGTGTAGGAGACGTACCTGATATTTCAGGTACGGGATTTAAATTTTTACCTTCAGATCCTAATGAGCTTGTTAATAAACATAGAATATTATTTTCAGAAATTCAATCGGGTAATACTAATGTATTTAATGAGTTACAAGCTATTAATGGTGAACTGTTAAAATTAGGTATATTTGATACAGATATAATAAAATCTTTAAATAACTTTTTCTCTATAATAAATGAGCATTGTGTTATCTAGTAATACATCTGATTTCAAATATAATTTTTACCCTTCTTTAAAATTAGAAAAGGGTAAAACACATGAAATAGCGTTATTAAATATAAATACGTATAATTCAGTACCAAATATTGATGAATCAAATAATAAATTTGCATATGAATATAACGGTAAAATTTTTGAAATATTATTTCCAACAGGAGCTTATGAAATCAAAGCGATTAATAATTACATTCAAGAACATCTTGTTAAAAATAAGCATTCAAGAACATCTTGTTAAAAATAAGCATTCAGAAGCATTCAGTATTGAAGCAAACCATATAACTATGAAATGTATTATTCATGTTAGGAAGGCTAATTTTATTATATATTTCAATGAAAAGTCATTTAAAAATCTTTTAGGATTTAGTAGGGATGCTATTGAAGGCATTGGAAAACATGAAAGTGAAAACATTGTTAATATTTCACCAGTAAATTCTATCTTAGTCAATTGCGATATTATAGAAGGTTCTTATCTTAATGGACATCAAAAACCAATTTTGTATAGTTTTTTCCCCGATGTTCCTCCCGGTTATAAAATAAATGAGAGACCTAATACAGTAGTATATCTACCGATAACAATTCCAACTGTTAATTTAATTCATATTTGGCTTACTGATCAATATCATAAACCATTAAATCTTCGAGGAGAAGAAATAACTATTCGATTACATTTAAAATCAACATAAACTTTTTTTCTCTATAATAAATGGAGTATAATTTAAATTGGAAGGAATCATCAGAAATAGATGATTCAATTAAAAGATTTGAATATCAAGAATATGAACCTTATACAGGAGTTGATTTAAATACACCTAGTGATATAAGAATATCAGTTCAAAATCAGGATGAATTTTTACTACCTTCTAGAAGTTATATTTATATCGAGGGATCTTTAAAAAAGGAAGATGGATCAATATTTGAAAAAGATCAACCTGGAACTGGAACTGGATCAGGAAAAGAATTATATATAAATTTAATTAATAACGGAATCATGTATTTATTTTCAAGAGTTGAATATCAACTTGGAAATAAAAGTATGGAAGAATATCCAAATCCTGGACAAGCATCAACTATGAAAGGACTTTTAACATATCCTCTCAATTATTTAGAAGGTATGAATTTTATGTGGTCACCTGATAAATGTGATAAAGTATGTCCAAAAATTAATAATTCTGGATATATGGAGAGACACAAATACTTATTTAAGAACTCATCGGGGAATTTTAGTGTAGCTATTCCGTTAAGTCATATATTTGGATTTTGTGAAAATTATGATAAGGTAATTTATGGCATAAAACATCAGCTTACATTAAGAAGAAAAGAAGATGATAATGATGTTATATTAAAATCGTCAGATAAAAACGATGATGGTATTTATAAAGTTCCTGATGGTAAAATTATTTTATCGAGAATAGTATGGAGAATCCCACACGTAACACTTACAGATGAATATTCAATAAAACTGTATAAAGATATTCAAAATAAAGTTACATTAAATATTAATTTTTTGAATAGACAGTGTGAATCTATAGAAGTAAATCAAGGACAACAACAATTTGATTGGAGATTAAATGTTACAGCCGGATCTGAGAAACCTCGATTTATAATTTTAGCTTTTCAAGAAACAAATGGTGATAATCAAATTATGAATAGAGGTATATTTAATCATTGTAATATAACTAACGCTTTTGTTCAGTTAAATAGCGAAAGATATCCAGAAATGGATCTTCGACTTGATTTTAATGAGAATTATTATACAACCGCTTATAAAATGCTATCAGATTATTCTAATCATATACTTAATAAAGAAAATTGTTCTATTAGTTTAATAGAATATCAAAATTTGTATCCATTACTAGTATTTGATGTAAGTAGACAATCTGAAAAAATAAAAAATTCAGTTACAGATATTAAAATAAGAGCAACTTTTAAGAAAAATATATCAAAACCTACAAAGGCTTATGCATTAGTATTATCAGATCGACTTGTGAAACTACAATCTGATGGAAATAAAATGAATATCGCTTTTTAATTTTTTCTCTTAAATAAATGAGGTATTATTGTATTCATTGTAGAAAAATAACAAATACTGAAAATGTTCAAAAGGTTATGACAAATAAAAGTAGTATGCTTAGAGGTACATGCTCAGAATGTGGAAGAGTAAAAACTCAATTTACTTCTAATAAAATATAAAAATTGTTAAATATAAAGAGGTGGGGGCAGCAGCTGCCCCCACCTCTATAAATTATGATAAAATTATGGTAAATATGAAGAGGTTGGGGGCCGCTGTGGCCCCAACCTATCGTTTTTTAAAGTTAAACGAAAAGGAATACGGAGAGGTGGGACCCGCAGCGGGTCCCACCTATCGTTTTTTAAAGTTAAACGAAAAAAAATTAAAATTGTTATATATATTTTCGTTATGGCAAACTTTTTAACATCCAAAAAAATTAGTTTAAAAATAATATATAGTTTAGAGCATATCCTTAAGGATATGCGCTATAGAATATTTTAAAAATTAAAAAAAAAAAAAAAAAAAAAGGAAAAAATTATATATAAAATTTTATATATAATAACTTTTTTTCTTCTTAAATAAATGACGTACAACGATATGAAAGTATATCTTACACCGAATCAGGTAAAGAAGTTAAACAAAGCAGTAAATAAAAAATCTTCTATATCATTTAGAATCAATCCAAAGGATAAAGGAAACATATCTCTTCTCTTAACTCTAACTCAAAAAGCTAAATTTTTAAAAGGTATACCATTTAATTTAAAATTAAGCATATCACAAGTAACAGCCTTGGCAAAACATGGAGGATTTATAATAACGCTTCCAACATTATTAGCAGCTGCAAGTGCAATCGGTTCTCTTGCTGGTGGAGCTAGCGCTATTGCTAAAACGTAAATGAATAAAAAAACAGCTCAAAGCAAATTAGAAAGAACACCGAAGGCATAACCTTCAAATGGAAAAAAAGAAAAACAAATGGAAAAGGTCTTTTTTTAAAACTCATACGCCTCGTCGAAAAGCTCGGCGAGGGTTTAATGTTTTAAAAACCATCAAATAGGTTGATATTTATTGCCGTATGAAAGCGTGTTGGAGTCAAATTATGATCTTATGAATGATATGTTAATTTTGTAGGCTTAAAATTCTGCAACTTTTTAGAAGGAATTTATGTTATGAGAGTAGACGGCTTCTTTCTCATAAAAAATCTAATAATATACAGGTAAATGTGGAATCTTAAATTTGGTTCAATTAAAGTGTTTCCAGGAACTCATTGGACTGTTGGTTTAAGATGTATAAAGTAAATCTTAAATTGTCTATTATTTCGGATTCATTCGGGTGTTCAACCTCCGACTGGAATTTTGAACATTAATATTTTCAATGCGGATTATTGTCTATTCAACGTATACAGTACATTAAAACTGATATGAAGTTATTTGCGGTCATTTTGTGGGTTTTATTTCGCGTTGCTTTTCTGAGTATCGCGTAATGTGTGTGATTACTTGAATTTATTTTTCACTCGTTTCTCTCTTGTATTTCTGTATCAAGAGATGGCGTTGTTTTCTCTCTAATAAATGAGTGTTTAACAACTATTGGTGAAGGACCTCTAACAAAAAGTGGACCACCAGGATCGCGAGGACCTCGAGGACCTCCAGGACCTCCAGGACTGTCAGGAATTGGATTTAAATATTTAGATGAGGAAGGTAATTTTGATATCGAAAATAAAAGGTTGGCAAATGCGGCTAATCCTCGAGAAGAAAACGATGTTACTACAAAATTTTATACAGATAATTTAGTAAAAGAAACAAGAAGTAAGGTTGATAAAATGTTAAAACAGACGGGAAATATGAATAAATCAATAACTGAATTACAATCTGAAGGTGATCATATTAAAAATTTTTTTGAAGAAATAAAATCTCAACTCTTTGATATGCATAATAACGTTCTGTTAAAAGATGGTTTTGAAAACGCCTTAAAAACGATTAATAAACAGATTTCAACTCTTAGTGAAAATATAAATAATTTTAAAAAAGAAACATGTGCTTACGAAACAATAATTTTTCAAACAAATTCAAAATTAGAATTGGGGAAGTTCCCGTTCGTATTCGGTATGAAAGGAGGTGCTTCTGAGAAAACTGGTTATGTTATGCCTTATGAAGGATTCATTGATACAGTTATATTGACCTCGCAAGATATAAATCAACATATATCAGTAAAATTGTTAATTAACGGAAATGAGTATCCCTTAGCTTTAGACAAATATCAAGATGAATTCTTTACCAAAATCAGAGTTAATGATCTTCGTCTGAATGAAGGAGATGTTATTCAGATTCAATCAAACGTTGATACTAATAATGTAAAAATGCATGTTGTTCAAGTTTTTGTAGGGTATAACTTTATTAATAAAAATATTATGTTAGGAGATGAACCTCTTGAGACGGTTGAGTTTAATGAGATTGAGAATAAAAATGATACAAATATTTATGAACTTGCTTCTTCAGCAAAAATTAATAACGACATTGAAGAAAAAAATAAAGAGATGAAAAATATTATTATAAGCGATGACTTTGGAAATGTAGTATATAGTTCTGATAATGCTGATCCTGAAATAAAAAGAAACTATGGAGATAATTTACCATAACAATATAAACTTTTTTTTCTCTATAATAAATGAGTGTTAACAAATCAGAGCTAATAAAAATTTTGAACTATTCAACTGGTTACGTGAACACTACAAAACTATCTGATTTAAAAAGATGTGATTTATAACATTATTGAACTTAGAAAAATTAATACAAAATATGGTCTCGCAATGTTTGCAATTCTACGTGTGGGAGAGGATGAAGTAACTAATGTATTTCTTCCAAGAAGATATGTGAATGTATTGAATGATGAGGAAATTAAATTTTTCAATGAAGGTAATTGTCAAATGCAATATATTGGTGGTGATTATCATCAAATTAATTTTTCATAAACTTTTTTCTCTATAATAAATGAAGAACTTTCAAAATCTCTCAAAAATTAATGGAATAAATACTAAAAAAATAAAAAAACTCATAGATAAAAAAATCTTTACTAGTAAAGATATTAAAGAATTTAAAGTCATTTTAGATAGATTAGTTGGGTACATAAACTTGTTAAACATTTTAGATAACAATAAACCTCCTGTACAAATAACATTTGATTCTGAAGAAGAAGAAGAAGAAGAAGAAAAAATTACGTTAAAAGAATTTGAAGAAGCTTTAAAATATAAAAAAATATATGAAAAAATTATTGAAGCTGATTACGATTCAGACTAATTAAATAAAAGGAAAATTATTATATTTAAAATTTTTAAATATAATACTCATATCCTTTTTATACATGTTACTTGATCCACTCCCATTTGTTAATCTCACAAATTTTCTTCCACATTTTATTGTATTCATTTAATGTAATTTCTCTTTTGTTAGAAACTTTATGAAAATCAGATATATTACATTTGACACCACATAATTGTAGCAATTTAAACAATTTATAATGAACATTTAAAGAATTTTTTCTTTCTGAACATTTTACTTCTAGATATGCTTCTTCAAATTCATAATTGAGATTTAATATTTTATCATGATTAATTCTTATCTTTTCATTCTTTTTATAATATTTATCAATAACTTTCTCTAAATATATTCTTGATGAATATTTCAATGGTTTATTATAATTATTTTGCGAATGAGAAACTTCATAATAATTTTGTGAATGGAGAAAACTTCATAATAATTTTTTCAAAAAATATGTTTTTGAATTTTCTTCACTTTCACGTTTGTGGAATGAATCATACTATTTCCATATTTTTTAAGAAAATTTTTATTATAAGTCAATTTCAGCGTGATTGGAGGGTGGCCCGGTAACCCCTTCGAGCGAAATGAGGAGGTAGGCCTCGTAACAAAGTTAAAAAGGTATATATCACATCTTCGTTGACCAAAACATCTTTCCAACTTCACTCCCGTAAACAAACCTTTACAAGTAGTATGTAAAACGGGGAGCGAAGCGTCTTCCGGGACACCTCCGAGTGAAATGAGGGGGTGGGCTGGTAGCCCCGAAGGGGTTACCGGGTCACCTCCGAGTGAAATGAGGAGGTGGGCTGGTAGCCCCGTTTTACATACTACTTATATATATTATATTTATATTATATATATATATATATATATATATATATATATATATATATAATTATATATATATATTATATATATATATATATATAATATATAATATTAATATTATATATATATATATATATATATATATATATATATTATATAAGAGAGAGAGAGAGAGAGAGAGAGAGAGTGAGAGATAGATTACAAATTAAAAAAAATTTCAAATTTATTCGTACGTTTCACGTGAACGGAAATTTTCGTACCGCGTAAATTTTCATATCTTCTCGCTCGTACAGCATGGTATGATGCTTGGCATATTCCAATATTTATTATATGAAGTTATGAAGATATTATGTACGCCCGTAGCTTAGAATTTTACTCTTAAGGAACAGAGTAGGAAGAAAATTTCCAAATGAATTTAATTATTATAATGGTTATTACTAAAGTAGTTGATTTTCTTATAAATTTATTTCAATTAAATCAGTCTCTTTTTTACTTTTCAAATAAAATTTAATAATTTAAGTTAACTTAACCACTTAATTTATTCTATTAAAAAGACACAAAAATATTGGTGTATAATATAACTACTCTGACTAATATATATATTACACCCCTAATATATTATATATATATATATATATATATATATATATATATAATATATATATATATATATATATATATATAATAATATATAGGCTATTTATAAGTGGTGGACTCCGTTAA
>JABUQX010113180.1:0-7500 GCA_015478945.1 Trachelipus rathkii
TAAAGAGAGAGATTAACAGCTCGCTAAGGATATTTTGTATATGAGGATGCTTTTCTGGGGAAAATCAAGTTACAAAATTCGACCGTAAAATTGATGTGGTTTAAAAATCAAACTTTAACACCCAGATAAAATTTAGATTTATGGGGTTTCCGTTGACAAATTTGGGAAATAATTTTAAATTTAAAGATAACTTTACCTTTAACCATTTATGCTCATCAGATGATATATTCATCATACAAGTGCGGTGACTGCCAGGAGTTGTGGAGTTGGGAGTCGGAGATCGGGAGGCTCGGTAGTACTTTGAAGAGAAGTGGGAGTCAGAGAGTCGACAATTTTTGAGAAAGGCGTGGAGAGTCGGAGTCGATGTAATTTTGCAAAGAGGGTGGACGATCAGAGTAGGAGTTGGTAATTTTCAATAGGGTGCAAGTCGGAGCATCAGTAATTTTTGCAAGAGTGGAGGTCCAGGAGTCGGTAATGTTAATCAAGAGGCCGGAGTCGGAGTTGGAGGTCGGTACAATCTTTGGTAAGCAGGACGGGGAGTCACAGCGCAGTGCGGAAAAAATTTTATGACAAACCGACTCCACAACGCCTGGGTGACCTGCGAAATGCCCCACCCATACATAGGAAAGAAACAAATACCGAAGCCTTTCCATACGTCATTCTGGCTATAAAGCATGGTAAAAGGTAAGGTTGTCATTCTAGAACTCTATGACCCATTTACATCAATCCCCTACATTGCCATCAGGCTAAGTAGAATGCTCATAAGTCCTTCTGGTTCAGTGAAAACAACGATATCAGCGGCAATAGACGAATTTTGGAATAGATGTCCCTAACTGAGGAATCCAATCTTTTCAGTGTGGGTAGATATCCTTGTATACAATAAATCATGCAAACTGACCTTAAAATGAAAATCAATAAAAAGAATAAACAGTCTTTTAATACTGAAAGTGAGAAAATTTGCTCTTATTTTTTTAATCATGAACTCCTATAAGCCACAACATATTATTGGTAATCATTATTTATCTATACTATGGGTTTTGTTAATATTCACTTCTATATTAATTTTAACTTTTAAATTATTGTATATAAAATATTTGCTTTATAAATTTTAATATATATATAATTGTGTCTATGAAAAATGGGAGATAGGATTGCTTAACCCAAAACTTAGTCAGGCCTTTTTAATAAAATAATTGTAAAATGTTCAACTAAATTCTTGTTTTTGTTATTACATCTGCCATTTTATAATATATGAAGGCTATGACTAACTAATATATAGATATTATTATACTATAGTATATATAATAGGTATGTATTTGATAAGTATATTATAAGTATAAATATATATATATATACTATATATATATATATGACACTACTTTTAAATATACATAAATGGAAATTTATTTTAGAATACATATATAAGAAAATTTCATTTCTAATATGTAGAAATATGGATAAAACTAAAAATATATTGGCAAGTTAAAACCCTAAGTACTTCGGCAAGTACTGTTGCTAACATTTTCAAGTACAAGAGGTGCAAGTACAAGGTACCAAAGTACACAGTAGACACTGGGTTTTAAGAACACTGCAAAGTATCATCAGTACAAGTTACTACCAAAAAATGTCTTAAAGATCTAAGTGACAGAGTCACTTTGATACATTGAACCCAAAGCCTGATAATATATATATACTACTATATATATCATATTTATATAGGTGTGCCTGTTATTCACTAACTACTAATCAGCTATATATTATATATAATATAATCACTATATATATATTAAATCACTACTATTATATATATATATATATAATATGAATACTTGGATACCAATAATGATCATATATTTAACATATAATAGCTATAACTGGTATAATACACCACCTTCAATTAAAATAATTTTTTTTTTTTTTATAGTGGTGGTTGGTGACAACTAGATAAAAAAAAAATATATATGTATTTTAAATGAAGTGGTATACTACCAGTATTATAATATTAAATATATAGATGCCCATTATTTGCTATCTCTGACTCATCATATAAGCTATATATATAATAATAGTATATATATATATATATATATATATATTATATATATATATATATATATAATATATATATATTTATATAGTATATATAGTATCAACTATAATTAGTATATATATATATACTATATATATATACTAAACACGACGACAATGGTTACAAACGTTTTGCCCAAGCATGATAAATCATACTTGGGTTGGGTTGGGTGGGTTGGGCAATTTAAAAAAAAAAAAATAGTTTTTTTGTAAACCTGAAACTAGGTGATTGGTTTCATAGCCTAGGACTGGTAGCAATATTTAAAACTCAAACTTGCAGTCAGCCACAGTCTGTAACTGACATGATTTTCATTCAATCACTAGAACTAAACTTCGTTTAAAATTAATCAGTAATTGTAGCATTTAGACCAATTGACTGAAATCACTAAATTAATTTATTCAGAAAATTATCTTGAATACATTGGTGGTCTAATATTACTTACATTTTAAAAGATAAAACTGTATTCCCAGTCAATATGTTTGAAGAACCAATAGTATCAAAGTTCTGCCTAGATAGTTGATTATTATGCTTCATTTGAAAAAACGTTCTGATTAAAAAGTTACTAGATGGATTTTGATTTTTGCCTCCTTATATTCATTACCAGCCATTCCTGGATCAATTGAAAAAATATTTTCTACATTTGGTGTTGTTTGATCAAAAGTTTGAAACAGATGGGTCAGAAAAAGCTCATAAACTTGTAAGGATATACAGATATCTAAGACAGCCATATAGTTACTAATAATGAGAAATAAAATAGAAAAATGTGATGCAATCACTGACTGACTTCAATCCAATGTTATAAATTAATTTTATAGTTTATTGCATACTATGTAAAATAATGAAAATTTAAAATATATGGTAGCAAATTTATAACCAGAGAGGGAAGAAAGAATTCTTGCATTATTCATTAACTGAAAAGTTTTTTTTATATAATAATTTTAATAGGGGAATATATGTAGTTATTAGCTTTTAGTCAATACCATTTAAAGGTAGTTACATTCATTTGTAGTAAAATTTAAAAATGATTATTTTCATTCTCATTATTTTAAATTTTTAAAGATATGTTATATTAATGCAAATATGGAATAAAATGTAATTAGACCCACTACTAATGAAGCATAATATAATTGCTATTATTTCATATTAAAATTTTTTAAAAAATATCTAAAATTGTTGAAAATAACTGATAAAACTACCAAATAAAATTAGCAAATAAATCACTTAAAGCTTGGTTTTTTGTTAGGTGGGCTTTTTTGCGTTGGTTATTTTTTACATTGCTCAAACTCCTCCTGATGCTTAAGGAAATTTAAAGTGTGTGCTTGTCGATAATTTAGGAGCCTTCATTCAAGATCGGAGTCATTTTAAGCGGGTCTATCCTTGTAAAACTTTTGATGCAAATTGCAAAGTTCTATTGGCTCTTTGTTGTTGCATTAGACTTTTTCCATACCTGTTGCTTGTTGCACTAGATTTATGTGTGTTATAAGTGGATATGGTAGAGTGAGAGATATATTTGTGATTTAATTATTTTTGGTTATAGTAAACACTCTGTCAATAACATAAAAGATTTCCCATATTTTTGGTCTGTAAAATTAAAGTTTCTTGACAATTCACAATTAATATGAAGAATTTTCCTCCCTGGTAGCCAGTAAGTCAGGCTCTGGCTCTTGTCCACTTTCCATATTATTTTCAATATAAGGTGTAAATAAATAAAAGTTTTATCAAGAAATTAAGGATGACTATCAGTAATCTGATAATTTGATATTTGCAAATATACTATATCTTGATAATTATACAAAAGTAAATATATACTATATATATATATATATATATACTATATACCTTATATATATATATATATATATATATGTTATATATATATATCAATTCTATAAGTATAGTATATATATACTCAATAGTATACCATAATATTAGACTATATATCATATCCACTACTATTGGATACTATATTTACAATATAGTATAATAATCTACACAACAGATACTTCCATATTAGTAAGCAATAGTTACTTGGAATGATTCTTTGGACTAACAGCAAGGAAAAGCCAATCAGATATTACTGAGAAGACCATTAAATCTATACTATAATAATTACTTCCAAATGGTTAGTTCATATGTTTTTTTAATGTAAACGATTTATTTTTTCCTTTAATATTATATTATATTTTTTTACATTTTTACTTGGTCGAATTATTCATACCGTATATCTTTGTAAACGTTAAGTAAAATATAAAATTTTTAATAAATCATTTTATAGTTTTTTCATTAGTTGTAAACATAAAACCTATTTTGAGTGATTTAATTGTGCACGGAAAATTAATATACTAATAATACCTAATAAGTCAATATCCATACTATATATATATTATATATATACTATATATACTATATTATATATCATATATAGTGATATATATATATATATATATACTTATATATATCTATAGTACCTATATATATATATATAACGGTATATATATAATGTATATATATTATTAATATACTGCTATATCTATATATATATATACATTATATATATGTATATTATTTATATATATAATTACTATATATATATTAATATATAGTATATATATAATTATATATATTAATTATATATTATATATACTAATATATATATATATATGTGTGTGTGTGTGAGAGAGGAAGAGAAGTAGTGCTCTGGAAGAGATGAACGATCACATGCTCATGGGGGCATCATGGGAGTTGTTAGGGTACTCATAGGATGGCCTCAATGGTTTGCTCCTCTTGCACTCATCTCCATATTCTCTTATGCCTCGGAAAATAATCTCTCCTCTCTCATGAATTCTCTCTCTCTCTCTCTCTCTCTTCTCTCTCTCTCTCTTTAAAATAATATACTTTTTTTTTTTCGCAGGATAGTTTCTGGTTTTGCTGATTATTATAAAAATATCAAAGACTTCTTAGAAGAGTCTGGAGGGCAAATGCTGTGGAAACACTTAGCCATCTTTGTTGAGTTTCGCTAGCCCATAGTATATAATATTACATTCATATATTCTCCAGTTTTAACGTATCTTGACCATAGTTTTTATCTTGTGATCTAAATATATACTACTATATATATATATATATAATTATATATGATAATAGTATATATATATATTATACCTATATATATATAATATTAATTATTTATAATATATATATATATATATATATTATATATATATATATATATACTATATCTATCTATAATATATACTATACTGTGAACTACAGGTGGAAATAGTTTATTAGTATTTTATGGAAGATATATGCTGGATATTTTGGTTGAAAAGAGTGCGTCGAGTGACTGAAGGACGATTTGGTGAGACCATGTGATTTTAAGAAGTGTATAGGACTCAATTGCTGTAGATTAAATTCTTTCTTTTTTTCCAACATCTGAAAAAAAACAAATAAAATATGAGAGCGTGTAGTAGGGGGGTGTAGACTGATGGTCAATGGGATGAGAGTGCTAGAGTGGCCTGCTTGTATGTGCTGTTGATTTGGCTCTTGAGGCGTAGTAGAAATCCGAAAAAAAATTATAATGTCTACGGTGTTTGGTAGGTGTGAAATAGTAGTGGGATCATCTCACTCACATTAAAGTAGATAAGAATAAGGTGAGGTTAGTGGTGACGATGAGTCCGCAGTTGTGAAATCATGTTGGGATCTTAGTGATGGCTCCAAATTATTCTGCACTCATAGCCAGTGATGTGTGTGTTCCGACAAATCTCTCAATTTCCCCAGCCTGGGTCTAAGGAATGGAAAGTGGCAGAATCCATATAAAGGAGACATGACATGCCCCCATGTGATTAATTAAAGATTCTCCAAAGACTAAATTATTATTCTAAATCTTAGATGACCCATGAACAACTGTTCCAAAACTTAATCATTTTAAATCCTTTTTTTTCTCAGAAATAACATATATTTTTGGTCTTTCTCATTTATATATCAATTAGCTTCTCTCTCTCTCTCTCTCTCTCTCTCTCTCTCTGCTCTCTCTCTCTCCTCTCTCTCTCTCTCTCTCTCCTCTCTCTTTCTCTCTCCTCTCTCTCTCTCTCTCTCTCTGCTCTCTCTCTCTCTCTCTCTCTCTCTCTCTCGTCTCTCTCTCTCTCTCTTCTCTCTCTTTTCTTTCCTTTCTCTCTTTCTCTCTTTCTCTCTTTCTCTCTTTCTGCTCTTTCTCCTCTTTCCTCTCTTTCTCTCTCTCTTCCTTTCTCTCTCTCTTCTCTATCTCTCTCTCTCTCTCTCTCTCTCTTCTCTCTCTTCTCTCTCTCTCTCTCTCTCTCTCATCTCTCTCTCTTCTCTCTCTTCATTTGAATAATTTTCTTTTTTGTGAAGATGGGTCTCTAATTACTGTGTGAATAATTTGGTGCAGATTTTTCGAAGTGTTCGTACTTTCACAACTCCCCTCACACATTCGCATTTCATCAGTTACAAAACACATCCTCTTCATATTCTAAGCAGGTTCCCCTTTTCCTCATTCTTAACCTTTCGCGCTTCCTTCCAGAAGAGCTTCCTATGTTTCCCTTGTATATCAACATTTCATTCCTCGCCTCCTTGCCAAACTGGTTCATTTTACCTCTTGTTTTCGCCCTCCATCGTATGGCTTTTTAGTTGATTATTTTTTTTTCTCCTTATTATAGATTCCACTCCAAGCAATCTTTCTTTGAAAACTTTCATCATTTGCTTTTAGTAACATTCAAAACCACACGGCTTCTTTTTACCTTTAAGTTTCATCACTCTTTCTTCATTCCACCATTCCACAACCATTCGCTGTTAACATTTCCTACTCCTACTTTTTAGCATCATCCACACACTTCCTTTTGCAAGCCTACTAAGAACAATTGCTTCCTTCTTTGCCCAGTTTGTTCAGTAATCAACTCGTCACATTCACCGATTAACTAGCTGAGCGCTCTTACATATTTATGCCTTATTAGGCCTTTTCAACTTAATTTCTCACTTATTTTACCTGATATTTCTTTCGTATCACCTTCTCTCCATCCAAGCCTTCCACATGCACTTAATTTACATAGAACATATAATGATTCCGATATCATATTCCTAACCCCTCGAGCTGATTTAACATCAACATCATACTGTCATTCAACATCTCCCTTCTTCACAACACAAATTAATCTATTATTTTTAACTCGATACCATCTCTACCTACACCAACTCCTAGTATACTTATTGGATACTCTTGTGTTTTAAAGAAAGTATTACTTACACACAGACTTCTCTCATCACAGAAATAATCACCTTCCTACCATTCTCCTCATTTTCCTCCCTCCCGCCACCGTGTCCACTTACCAACCAAACACACCTGTTTACATCCTTTTTTTGATCACCTTCCAACCATTCAGGTCCCCTCACACTAT
>JABUQX010113180.1:12500-14700 GCA_015478945.1 Trachelipus rathkii
TTAACTTCCGTTTTCCTACTTTAACTATGATGTTTTTAATATTATCTGCTTTTTAAACTCACAATATTAATAAACATTACAATACCTTTAAAGCAGTAAATCAGTAGTAAGATTTCAATAGAGGTGTTACCTAACACCTAGGGATTGTAAATGCTTTTGTTTTACTTGCTTTATGAATTACTGTTTTGGCCTTGTGTTTTCCGAGCAGACCATTACAAACTGCTTTAAAACTCTATTTTTACTGCTTTAACTCACATATTCAATATTAAATACCTTAAAGCAGTAATTCAGTAAAATCAATAGAGCGTGTGGACCTAACACCAAGGGGGGGGGGGATTAGTATGCTTTTGTTTAACTGCTTTACTGCTTTTAACTCATGTTTTAAACTAGCTTTACTTTCCCCTGCTTTACTTGGCTTTTAACTTTTCTGCTTTTAAATACTGCTTTAACTTTCCTGCTTTTACTGGCTTTTACACTTTCTGCTTTTTACTGTTTTAAGACTTTCGCTTTAACTGGCTTTAACTCATTATATTTTGATTAACTTATGTTTTTTAATTTGGTTTTAATACTTTTTTATTAATTTTTATTAGTTATTTATTTATTTTTTAATTAATATTTTTTTGAATTATTTGTAGTTCATTAGAATTGTCATTTTATCCTTGTGTTATTTACTCATGCCTGATTGTTATTATTTAGTTTAGAACAGTTTACTCACACAGCTACGTTTTCCACAAGCGCAACACACAACACACACACATACCACACTGCCATTCGCTACATCATGTCACACATCCAATCACAACGCTGTTTTGAGACGTACGACTTACAAACAATTACAATATCTTGCTATGACACTTCAGTACACACATCCCTATGAACTGTACATTTTTAACCCACCCATAGACACTTATATGTTACAAACACGACTCAATGATTCACTCACACCCACACTTACCATTCGTGATCAATCACACACAGACACCGCAGATTTAAGCTTACACTCAAACACAGATTTAACTTCACACGTCAGATTAACTTACCCATGAGTATAATTTATTAAAATACATTTGTTTTAATTGAAGCACGTACCATTTATATTACTTACTCATTCAAATAGCAAATAACAGACTAAAATTATTTCAAAAGTTTCTTTCTTAAAACTTCTATAATAATATATACATTATCTTTGAACAAGATTTATTATTAACTGGTTAATACTTTTGTTGTATTATTTTATAACTATTCAGGTTAAAATGACTTTTACTGACTAAAAATTTTATGAAATTTTATTAAACATATATTTTTACGCGTACCCTAAGCAATAATATGTAAATGCAGTAAGACAGCCCCCAGCACCCCTGCTAACATCAAGTCTAATGGCCCAGTCAACGTTGTTCCTAAATTGAACTTACTTGCTTTAACTATCATCTTTTTCAGCATGGTAATAGAAGGTATAAAAAAACAAAGATGACAGTTCTTCGTCTGGCTTAACTACCAGTGTATTTTTATTAGGGATAATCTCTCTAAGTTTAATTTAGAAATAACATCTAAAAACTGTTCTGTAGTATTACTTTCATTAGGCACATTTTTAGAGTAATTTCAAATATAATACACATACATAAAAATAATTCGGACTTTTTGTAACATCATCATTATTATTATTATCTAATGGTACATTGGACAATCGCCATCCACAAAGAAACACAACTACCCGGCGCACGTTAGATGACGATACTGACCGTCTCCCTCGTGTAAAATGTGGTTGAAAATAACTACTTTAGGCCCCTAATTTTAGGATAATCCTTTTTGTAACCCGGGGCGATTTAGCCTAATTCCAGGGTCAAAATATATTTCAACTGACCTTTTTCTGTAAAGTGTGGTGCAATATACTACGTTTAGGAGCCTAAATTTAGGCCTAAATTAGGATAAGCCTTTTTGTGACGGGCTAATTTATTCCTAATACAAGGTCAAAAGACAGGGTATTCCAGTATAGAAAGAACATTGTTTATTATTATTTTTTATAATATACATTTCAAACTGAAGACATGCTGGATCGGTAAGATCCTGTAAGCAGGTAAGAAGGAAATGTTTTTCCTTACTTTGTGGATTTGTTCGGAGTAGGTTTTTCCCCCCTAGTTTGGTCATCAAGCTACCACAGGGCTCAGCTGAGCCCCACCCGCAAAGGCAGCCAACTCCGCAC
>JABUQX010113181.1:15000-20000 GCA_015478945.1 Trachelipus rathkii
AACGTTGTTATTAAATTTATTTTGGCAGTTTCCAATATGGCCGCTTCAGCGCAACTGCTGTTTTCATTTCGAACAGACAGATCTATCGGTGCACTTTCATTCATTACCAAGTTAATAGCGCCTACGTCAGACGCTATAGTAGTCCCAGCTGATTGCTCATTGGCCGTAGTGACTCGGTGGGCGGAGTCACAGACTACACTATTTGGAACTGCATTTTCTCCTACGTCATCCTCATCTTGGGCAATATTATTTGCAAGTAAATATTTTAATAACGCATTTTGATTTTCGGTAATTAACTCCATCGTGATATTGAAAGTACTCAATATGGCAAGTTCCCTCAATTCCCTAGCATTATAATTTTGTACATCATTAGCATGATTTATTTTATATACAATCGCGTGGAGAAACGTGCACTACCGACACATTCTTTCCAGCCAAAATCGCCCGTTTTTTTAAACAATTTTTGTTAGCTAATAAAAGCTTATTACCGGCAAATATCGTTTTTCTTTTGGGGACGTGGATGGCCTAGTGGTTAGAGCATCCGGCTATTGATAACTCTGCGACGTGGAGGTTAATGTTCGAATCCCGCTGATGGAGAGTAAAATCTCCTGTGACTCATGTGGCAGGGAACCTAAGTCATGAGGCATGACTAATGGCTTGTTTTATATCCAAAAACGACTTCTCAGCTGCGGGCGACCACGCGATTTTTTTTATTAGAGCTATTCTTTCCCTTTAAATAACTATACAAAGGCAGCGTTAGATTTGTAAAACATTTTAGCGATAAAATGAAATTCTACTGACAAACGAACGCACTTGTTTTATTGTTGATGGGCGAGGAATATTAATTATTTCCCTAGCTTTTTCCGATAATGGAGAAATATCCTCTTCAGTTAAATCAAAACCTAAGTACTTTAACCTTTTTACCCCAAATTCGCATTTTTTTATTTAAATAACTCTAAAATAATTAATCTCTCAAATACTTGTTTAAGTACCACCACGTGGTCTGATAAATATCTTGTGGTCCCTATCAAATATCATCAAGATACACGTGTACCCGGGAATGCCTTGTAAGCATATCGATAAAAATCTCATGAAACACGAACTCGAATTTTTAACATCCCACGTTAATTGTCATAAAAAGAAATTACCGGTATAGTCTAATGTAAAATTATTGTTGATCGGCTTTGCAAAAGGCAAATGAAATACTCGTTTTGTACTTCAAGTTTAGCTTAATATGTTTGTCCGTGAAAGCGCACTAAATATGTCAATTTATATTAGGTCAATAGCAAATACGTCATTTCTAGCAACCGAATTAAGCTTCCTAAAATCACATACGATTCTCACACGACCATCATTCTTTTCTAACACACTGATGGGAAAACTCCATTCCGATGGGACGCTCTCTTTAAAACTTTCGCTTTTACTAAATTTAATAACTCCCTCTTTGTTTGTTCGAACAATTTATGAGGAATTCGGCGAGGTTTAAGTTTTATTGGAGCACCGCTTATATTAGCTTTATAAGGAAAGAGCGAGGCTACCTCCTTCAAAATAGCAGTTGGAATGAGAGTCTCCTCTCCCCCCCGTAAAACAAAGGTCTCCCCTCCATTTCTATTCTTAAAGTTTCGATCCGCATTCTCTCCCCCCAAATCTCTTTGAGCAGTCGTTCACAAAACTCTAAGTTGCTTCAACGACATTAAAATTTTAAGACAATAAGAATTTACAAATAATTTGTTTAAATTCAAATACAAGATTATTATTATTGGTATTCGCAATAAAAGTTCATTAGAAACTAACAGTAAAAAGACAAAAATTGAGAGAGTATGAATAAAAGCCTTATCTCTACAAATTGTTTTATCACACAAATTTATACATTCCTTGCTCTGAGTATCCGTTAACGTATCTGACTCAAAATTAATATTAAAAGAAATTTTTTTAGAAACGGCATTCCTAAGAGGCAAATTGGCAATTTAGTAGTTAGAAATTCCACATTATAAGTTCTGTTTAAACCCAAATCAATTGTAACATTTGTAACATTTTCGCGAGAGTATATGTCAATTACGGTATCATTGGCGGCTTTAATTTGACCAATAATCGATATATTATTGTCCCCATCCATAGGGAGTAAATTGATCTCACTACCACTATCTAAAATAGACTCTTTTTGATATTTTATCCACAATAGTATAAAGTTTATAATTTCCTACATTATTTAGCACACCAATATTATTTATAACCGGACTTTCTCCTAATGGAGCATCCGTAATTAATATATTAATGCGAGCTGTCTAGAGACCAGCGTTGGGTATCCTATGGGTTACATCGATAACTCCTATCAAAAACTGAGAGCACTCAGATAGCTTTGTGGAAGAAAAAGGATGAACCTCCTGTACAATGCCCATGGGAGCACTTCGCTCGTTTACTCTTAAAATTACTCAAAGTTAAATTATTATTCTTATTATTCTTATTACTATTATTACTATTATTATTATTATTATTATTATTATTATTATTATTATTATTATTATTATTATTATTATTATTATTATTATTATTATTATTATTATACCCGTTAGAATACCAAACATAACTATTATTATTAATATTATTATTATTAAACCTACTAGTTGACGCATGCAAATTATTTACTACAGCAAAATCCCCATAATTAAAAATACGATCATTTTCATTTAAAATATTCACCTCCCCCCCTAACTCCTGTGCGAGGGGGTTCTGATGCGTTTCCCTGCCTTCTTTGGGGGTTTGACTCATGTACTTGCTGACTTTCTCTATTTGGCGGGAATACCAAAGAATACATGGGACAAAATTCCGAATGGCATGTATAGCTTCGATGTAAGAATCTGGCGTGTGGTTTACACAATTCGCCTAACAGCTCTGTGCTTACAGTGTTGCCTTGCTTACGTTCTCTAGGAGCATTTCTTCTATTTTGAAATGATGGTTGTTCTTCTGTTCGATTCGGTTTGGCAGCGGCTTCACTCAGCTGCCCTGCGACCTTGGTGAGAGACTTAAGAAGGCCTTTCATCTCTCGAAAGAACTCTTTGTTTACTTTTGCCTCTTCTGAGACCTGAGGATCGTTGTTATTGTTTGTATTTCTACTCTCTCCATGTGAGCCTCTCTCTTGGGTCGGGAACTGTTCTCCTTGTAAATGATTTACCGCCCCCAATATTCTCTCCCCCTTCTTTCATGGGGGGTTTCGTAGTCATTCCTATAAAAGTTTTTATATAAGTTATCTGATACTTTTGTAATTTTTTCAAGACTGTTATCGTCTGCCAGAGTCATTAGGCTTTCTTGTATGCGAGATGGAAGCTCATTAATAAACAACTCATGAACAAAAGGAGCACTGTTTCACAAGCAGATCGAATCCTATTCTCCCCATAACATCTCGGACTCTGTCCAATGTAAACTGAGGAGTTTCTTTTTTTCTTCCTTTTTTGAAAATCTCACTGATTTGACTTCTAAGATTGGGAGCGTAAGCTTCCTCTATCGCCGCAATTAACTTTTGAAAGCAATCTCCACCCAATGGAAATTTGATGGTCGCTACGATATCATGGGGAGGACGGAGGCTAATATTCTCACGCGCTCTTTTGGATCATCTACTCCATTAAGTTTGAATACAGTTATAGTCGTGTGTAACCAGGTCATTATATTACGCACATCTAACTTTGGAATGGCACCAATAGGCAGACTGGTCTTTGGAGTCCCCCCCAAAGAGGGGGAGACTGTGGGGGTAACAGATCTTGCTCGTAGCGGGGTATGCAGGTCCTGACTTCCCTCCCCATCCGAATTCGAATTTTCTTCTCTATTAATAGGAGATTTGGGGGAAGAGGGAGAAACGTTCGAAGTTTTCGCAGATGCTTTTGACGTAGTACCTGACTTTCCCCTACCCCTCACGGTCTTAAATCGGGGAGATCTTTTTTTTAGGCTGGGATGTTAAAAGTAATCTTCTGCCGTTTCTGTTATTCTAATTTTTTTTTTTTTGCCGGTGATTTTAGTTGAAAATGGAGCTCTTTTTTTCACAAGACTAGCGACTTTTAAAATAAGCAGATTCTTCACGCTATTTCGTTTAGTAATAAAGTTTATGAGACTATTTGTACCAACGCACTAGACTTTATTTTTTGCTATATCCTTTTTTTCATTTATACTGGGTCTACTTTCTAGCACATATTGTTTTGGCAACTTTCACTTCAATATTACCTACTTTTTTTTCTTGTGTATGCCCCCAGATCAGGAAAAGGGGCTTTTTGTTACTGTCCTGGGTCCCACCAAAACTATGTACAAAGACTGATCTCTATAATGTTTAATTGGCCCTATTTTAGGAGATCACCTTGATATAGCAAATAATAAGATAGTTTTTGGAATAGCGAAAACTCTTTATTATTTCTTTATCAATATTTCCAATGACTATTTTACATGAACACAAATTAAGTGATTTCACTATTGTTTAAAGAATTATATGCTTATTTTTTTAATACTTTAAATGCTGACTCCAATTAAGTACTATTTTTGGACCAAGAGAGTTTCAATGCTTTGGCCCTCCGGGCTCTTTATCCTAACTGCCCTCTCTGCCAGTGGCACAGGCGTTTTGGGACAGTCACCTTGGTGACCTTGATACTATACACAAAAAAAAGAATGAAACAATTATTTCGGCCTTTAAAACAGGACTTATACAAGGTTGCCCTTACATATATTCCTTTTTAAATTTATACTATGTACCGAATACGGTACATAATATATACTATATTATATAATATATATATAGTATATATATATATATATATATAAACATAATATTATATATAATATGATATATATATATATACAGTGTGTATATATATATATAAATGAGTCACAGAAGATTTTTACTCTTCGTCAGCGGGATCGAACGTTGACTCCGCTTGCTGAGTTAACAACACTGGATCCTCTATATATATATAATATTATATATATATATATATATATATATATATATATATATATAATAT
>JABUQX010113182.1:0-45343 GCA_015478945.1 Trachelipus rathkii
GACAAAAATATACTTCTTATTTTTCGCACATTTGTTATGCTTTGTGATTCACCATTTTGACCTTTTTGACACGCTGGCTGCATGTTCTGAAGGTGCCAAAAAAATACTGAATTTTTTAACCCATTTGGAGAACATATTTTTTTTTTCTTTTATAGATAGAGCACATCTGTATGCGTTGCGGGATGGAACGGCAGGGACGAGGTAGGCCGTAGAACACACCAAACTCTATCTATCGGTCTCTTGGTTTACCTCGGAGGGTAGCGGTATACTGCTCGTTAGTTTAAAAAAAAATCAACGATTTGGCAGCCTACATTCAGGTGTACGGAGTGATTCATGAGCTGGGATTCGCTCATCAGGAGGTAAAGTCGAGCAATTGTCGTATTCTCTCAAAGAAAACTGTATTTTTTCAACTTTTTAACAAATTTAATTTTAAAAAAGCGTTATTTTTTTTCTTTTTACTTTTAATTTCCTCGGGTAACCGAGATTCTATAGGTCGATGACGTGCGTGAGCGTAGATTAGCGTTACATTCGGAGCTTACAGTCTGTATAAAAGTTTGCTTAGCATTTACACGGCCTGTAACTTCTTTCGGGCCATTGCCACGGACGAACTACTAGTATCAGTATGATACGATCGTAAGTATAGAATTACTAATCTATTATATTATTATATATAGTTATATTATCTCCTCTATATATAATGATATATATATATGATAGCATAGGGTATATATATATTAATAATAGTATATATATTATATATATATATATTACTTTATATCACTTAAAGTCGACAACTGATCGAAGCTGCAAAAATTTAAATCAATATTATTACTCATGTTTATACCGGAAAAAAAAATAAAAGAAAAAAAAAAAAAAAAAATTTAAAATTCAAAATTGGAGGAAATCCAAAAATTTCGATTTACTTTTTTTTTTTTTTTTTTAATATTAAGTAAGAAATATAGTTTTAATTTTAAAAAATATAAATTAATGCGGATATTATTAATTATGAGATTCAGTTTTGAAAATATTACAGAATTAATCGCCAAAATTGGCCATACTGTAAGAGGGATTTCTTCGTATGAGCTGATTTGCGATGCTGGGAACCTCTTGTTCGTTTTTCCACTGTTTTCTCTCTCTCTTACAGCGATAGGAAATTTAATGCTGCATTTTATGTCCATTAGTGAGAGCGATTTTCTTCGCGCATGGTGAAATATATTGCTAGTAATCGATATTTTCCGCTCCCAAACCATGGTAAAAGAGAAGAGTTGCCATGACAGGCCTTGCAAGCCGGTGGCGTAAAACAATCTTCGCTCGAGAAACTTCAAACTCCACCAGCAGCCTTGATGCTAGTGCCCCTGGCCAGTATGTATATTCTTTTTGGGAGCTGAAGGATATTATATATATACTATATTATAGTATATATATATATATATATATAATATATATATATATATATATATATATAGCTATATATATATATATATATATTTATAGTATATATATAGTACTAATATTATATATACTATACTATATATATTATATATATATATATATATATATAATTTCTCCGGGTTGAAAAAGCAATAGCATACATAAAATCCACCAGAGTTAGTGGAAAAAGTTCCAAATCCGGATCAAAAGGTGACATGTCCCAACAAGCAAATGGGAAATTAAATGAAAGTCTTCCAGATATTTCCAATTGAGTATATTGAAGATGAGCATAGCACATAACACTGGGTAATAGAAGAAAAGAATGTGATGCGAGCTTAAGTGTAGTTCATTGCTAATGAGGTTCATTAATCTTTAATGACTCTGGTCTAAATGCCTGTAAACCATTAATGTAACGGTGAAGAAATCAGAAGCACTCATTGTGTTTTTTCTAATATGAGCATGATGAGCTTTAAGAGGATATGATTATAAGGGATATGAGGTAAAACCACGAAAGGATGGTAAAATATAATATTTTGCTTTAATATTTTAAATTAAAATATATTTTTAATTTTAAATTATGATGTGAAATGTATGTAAATGGTTGAAATATTTTTGAGGTCATTTGAAATGAAAGTGATTTTGCTGGAAGGGAGATATTAAAATAATTTTTTAAAACTTTTATTTAAAAAATGGTTATTGCTAAGGAAAAGAGAGAGAGAGAAGAGAGAGAGAGAGAGAGGAGAAGAGGAGAGTAGGACGAGACGAGAGGACGTAGAGAAGAGAGAGGAGAGCGAGAGGATGAAGAGGAGCAGGAGGATGAGGAACGAGAGAGAGAAGAGGTAGCCGGAAAGAGAGAGGAGGTAGAGGAGACGAAGCACTACGTGATTAAATTAGGCAGTGTTATCTGTGATGGCGCAAGGCAGAGGACGTAGAAAAGCGTAGAGGAAGAGTCCGAAGAAAGAAAGGGCACATGAAGTTTGTATAAACTAAATAAATACACTGGATGGTGAACGGACCTGAGAAAACGACCAACGAACTCTTAAAAACTACGTCGTGACTAAGAGTGCGGAAAGTCTATGCGAATCTGAGGGAAGGAGAAAGGTGGAGAACTAGAAGCGCATAAGTATTTGGAATATTGATGATATTAAATTTGCAAGTTACGAAATAAAGATCTATCGTATATTTTAATGAATACTAATTGTTATAGGAGAACACGGAAAGGGGTGACAATGGAAAGAAATTATATTTTTGTGACATTTGTTACCATAATATACATCTTTTTTACCTCTTCAAATCTCTTTTCTCGAAGATATATACAAGATACGCATTTCTAAATTTTTCATTAATCCTTCAATGATAGCAATATATACTATATTATATAATGATAGATATAGATATATATATATCTATATATATATATATATACTATATTTATTATCATATACTATATATACTATATATTATATATGTATTATATCATATAACTACTATATATATATAATTACAGTATATAGTTTAATATACTATATATATATTCTACTATATATATTATATATATACTATATTGTATATATAGTATATATAGTAATATATATATATATATATATATATTACTATATTATTATATACATCTATATATATATATATATATATATATACTATACTTTATATTATATATACTATATATATAGTAATATAGTATATATATATATATATTATATATATAATATATAATCATATAATTATATATATATATGATATATATATAAATATATATATACAATATATATTATATATCTTTATAGTATGATATATATATATACATAGTATATATGAATATATATATATATATATATATATACTATATATGTTATATCATTTTTGACTGTTGTATAAGTGTATATATTTAATATAATATATATATTATATAATATCTAATAGTATATCTTATATATATAATATTGATATATATATATACGCTATTATATACATATAATATATATACGTATAGTATATATCTAAGTATGATTAATCTATATATATATATATATATATAGTAATATATATTATGGGTAGATAATATATATATATATTATAGTATTTATATATATATATATAGTGATCATATATATATATATATCATATATATATAATGTATATATATATATATATATATATTACTACTATATATAACTAGTTATATATATACTGCATATAATATATATATATTATGATACTATATATATATATCATATACTATTATATATAGCTATATATATACTATATAAATATATATATTATACCGCTATATATATATATAATATAGATTTATATATATATAATTATATATAGTATGTAATATATATCTATATCATTATATATATATATAATATATACGCTATATACTATATATATAACTATATATATGTATATATATATATATATATATAATATATTATATATAATATATATAGCTATATACTATGATATGGATAAATATATATATAGTATATGTATACAATATTATATTATATATTAATATTATATAATATATATATTATATATATGTATAATAATTTTCTATATATATAATCGTATATATATCATAATAATCATATATATGGGTATATATATATATAATTTTTAATATTATATATTATATTTATATATATAATATATATAATCTATATTATATATATTTATTATACTATCATATAATAATATCAACTTAACTATAAGTATACTATTTCTATAGTATATAATTATATAAAATCATGATATATATATTTATATAATATAGTATATAGTATATAAATTATATAATATATATCTATATATATAGTATATATATAATGATACTATGTTTATATATATATATACTATACTATATATAGTAGAGAGAGAGAGAGCTGAGAGAGAGAGAAAGAGAGATGAGAGGCAGGAGAGAGAGAGAGACGAGACAGAGAGAGAGATGAGAGAGAGAGAGATTTTTAGCCACAATCTATTAATAATATGCCGCGTTACAGGGTACAGGAGCGCGGGACCCCCTCAATTCACCCAACCAATCCTGCTTTCCCAACCTCCGCCCTGTAGATAAAAGACTTTCAATGGAATTTTATATACCTTTTTTGCACCTGGTATTTAAAGTTCAAGACTGATAGGAGGTGTGGCTTGAGAAGACATCTATGTTTCTGCCCTTTGTCTGTAGGAGAGCATTTGTTTCTATCTTCTAATCATATTCTTAGCCCAGCATTGTTAAATACTCTCTCTACATTGGAACGATCAAGTGTGGAAAGAAGGTCAACGTATTCCTTGCAATGTTTACTCAGGCGCGTGGGCGTAAACATGTTTGCTAAGCTTTTCACCCACTGACGATGGATCTATCATCTTGTTCTAGTCGGTTGTTTCTTGGTGATGAGTTTCAATCATTTGGCATTACTTACTGCTTTTGGGCAATTCGCTGTGTTTCTTCATGCACTACGTGGACGTAAAATTCTTCTCAGGGATCGGTTATTGATTTTAAGCTTGTAGACAGGTGTTGGTTCGTGGTCGATTTCGTTTTAATGGATGTGCGAATTAATTACCTTTTCGGGATTGAATTTTTTTGTAAACTGCAACACAGAGTGACGAATGTAACTTGTTCTTAATATTTGTTACAAAAAAAACACTTGCCATTATATGAACGGGGATCTCAGTTGAGTTTTGCAATAAATATGGTTCCATTTATTTTCCACAGAACAAAGTGTTTTTCTAGCTCTAGTTTGCTTCATAGTTTCATTTTTTTTTTTAAACCGTCGATTCATTTTCATTTGAAGTATGGTTCAAAATGCTGTCCTTAGCGTTGATAGATTAATGGGTATTAATCGGGAGACCGAAGAGAAGCTGTAAGTAGCGCGCTGATGTTTAACTAGTGGATCAGGGTTCTTCCTTCACAATGAGTTAGTTAGTATTCCAGAGTAGCGTTAATGCAGTGGTGAATACGAAGCCATTTTTGCCAATTATGAATGTATACATTGGAGATCACGTAACTGGTCGTACGAAAGCACGATAAGTTTCTTTGATGCAATGTATCACTTTTTCTTCCAGTCTATATGACAAGTGTACTATTCCAGCTTTGGAATGTCTTGATAGACATTAAGATAATGGAATATCAAGCCGTTTTTGAATTGCTTCAAATCATTTTCATTGTTCAAGTAAGCAAATTATCTCATTGTATTTTTATAGTTCTTTATGTAAAAGAGCTAACAATACAACATCCGCTGTCAACAGCCCGCGAAAAGGCAAAGCGCGGATGCGGACTCGGATCTTTAATGATGTGCGGATGCGGATGTTACCTGCATCACTCAATATATATTATATATATACGCTATATATATATATATACTACTGATATATATATATAATATATATATACTTATAATTATATATAATATATATATATATTATATAATCTATATATACTATTATATATACTATACTTATACATCAATAAAAAGATGACATAAATAAAAATTGATTATCATTTTGTGAAATTACCAAAGAGGAACAGAGCAGATATTATATTTTTTAAAACTTGCATCCCATGTCATACTGCTTTCTCTCTCAAAGGTTATCCAAAATGTTACTAGCAGATACGAGCAATTTCTAAGGCATGCGCATAAATTAACGCTATTTAAATTTTCGAAAATTTAAAGAATATCTGAAGAAACTTAGTTTAAAATTTTTTTGGAAAATATGTATATTTTAATAAGAATGAATATTCATCCTCGGTCTAACAAAGAGTTTACTTGAATACTTTTCATTTGTGATACATTATTTTAAGAGTTCAGTACGGATACTTATGGTGAATAGCATTCCTATTGCGCATATAACCTTTTTTCACCATGCCTATCGGAGAAAATAAAGTATCTTAAATGCAAGAATATATATATAATACTATATATATGAGATTTTATTTTTATTTTATTATGCTACACATTTATTAAACACTGAATAAATTACTAAACGTATATGCATTCAAAATATATATTATATATATATATATATTATATAATACGAATATATATATAATATATATATATATATATATATTATATATAATATAGTATAGTATACTATATATATCTACTTATATATAATATTATACTAATTATAATTATATATATATATATATATATATATATAATATATTTGAGAAGTGAGTGTGAGACAGACAGATATAAGACAGCGTAAAGCAAAACAAAACTTATTACAAAATTGATATCAATATAAAAATATATACATACAGACAGAGAAGACAGACAGACAGACAAACGTGGAAAAACGTTCAGCTAGATTCCTCCGCATTTCTTTTGAATTCACCAGAGTTAGTGTAAGAAGCTTGAAATCCAGCTTAAAAGGTGACATGTCCCAACAAGCAGGTTTTGAAAACTTGAAGTCTAAGGATATGGAAAATTAAATGAAATCTTGCAGACCTGACAAATTAAACATATGCCAGAATGAGCATAACAGATAACACTGGGGTAATAGAAGAAAGAATGTGTTGTGAGTTAAATTGTAGTTCAAGGCAAATGAGGCTAATTAATCTTTAATTACTGTTGTCTAAATGCATGTAAACCATTAAAGAAAAGGTGATGAAACCAAAGCCGTGTCTTTATATGAGGGAAGATGATAAGCTTTAAGATTATATGATTATAAGGGATGTGAGGTAAAATCAAAGAGGGATAGTAAAATATAATATTTTGTTTTAATATTTTAAATTAATATATATTTTTAATTTACCATGTTAATTTTAAATTATAACGTGAAATGTATGCAAATGATTGAAAAAATTTTGAGGTCATTTGAAATGAAAGTGATTTTACTGGAAAAGATATTTAAATAATCTTTTAAAACTTTTATTGAAAATAATATAAATTATTGCTAACGAAAATATTTTACTAATTAAGGAAAATTTTGTATTCATGATAAAATATGTCATGATAAGGGGGAAGATAATGAAATTAATTCCCTTTAGTATTATGAGGGGATATATTGTTAATGATATGAAGTAGTTATGGAGATTAGGACGACATCAGAATCAAAGTTGGGACCTTGAAAAAAGTTGATCGAAGTGTCCTAGATGCAAACAATAAAGATTCATACTTAAAAAAACAAAATTATAAGAAGAGTTACTGAGAGAGAGAGAGAGAGAGAGAGAGAGAGAGAGAGAGAGAGAGAGAGAGAGAGAGAGAGAGAGAGAGAGAGAGAGAGAGAGAGAGAGAGAGAGAGAGAGAGAGAGAGAGAGAGAGAGAGAGAGAGAGAGAGAGAGAGAGAGAGAGAGAGAGAGAAAGTGTTAATTTTTTGTATCGAGAAAAGAGGGAATATAAGAAAAGCACCGAAGGTTTTTAAACTGAAAAATCTGATGGGAAGAGACCCAAAGGAAAACTGTGATAAACGAAAAGGGGAAAGAACGCATAAGTATTTGGAATTTGAGAATAAATTTCAATGAAATAAAGATTAAATAATTTTAAATAAAACTAATTTAAAAATAAAGGTGACAAAGGAATAAAAATTATATTCCTTTGTGAATATAAAATATGTGCGAATATACATGATCCTTCACATATATATTTTTTTTAAACTATCATATTTTTTTTATCTCAAAGCAAAATATATACAAAATAGATACAAAACGCATTTCTAAATTTTTCAAATCTTAAACAAATCCTTCAAGATTTCCTTCTTATTCAGATATCTTCAAATACCTTTAAAAAGAATGAATATCATCGGTCTTCTAAAAAGAGTTTGCTTTAATGTATTTCATTGTGAGAAATTATTTTAGAGTTCATGCGATACTTTATGATGATAGCATTTCTTATGCATGAGCTTTTTCAAATGATTTCAGGGAATAAAGTGTATTAAGCAAGATTAAAAAGAATGTGTGGGTATATATATATATATATATATATATAAAAATGTATATATATATATATATATATATATATATATATATATATATATATATATATATATATATATATATATATATATATATATATATATATATGTTACTGTTGAAAGAAAAATATATCTAAAAATAATTGTTTAAAAATATTCAAAATAGGTAAGTGTATCTTTAAATATTATAGAAAACAAGAAATAAAAAAAACTATTGTGGTGGATATTTTTATATCGATTTTATTTTGGAACATAGAATGTATTTGTTTTAATCTTTATTATCTAGTTTGTTTTTCATAATAATAATATGCTATTATATAATGCTTTTATGATATATAGTGATTATTTATAATGTTTTTTATATAAATATTATTATTTGTATTGTATATAACTTTGTTTGTTAGACATCTTGTAAAATATATATTTTTCGTGCACTTTCTTTATGTTCGCGGTGTTTTATGAAATAGAGTTAGTTTCATGGAAGTCCTTATCCCTAACCTCCAATACAACGAAAGCTTGATATAAAGTATTTTTTTTAATAAAAACTTTTGTACTTGTGTCGATTGCAAACATTAATTAAGATGTGATTTTAAGAATATAAACATTACAATAATCAAAGTTTTTTTGACTCCTTCCAATATAATAATAAGTTAAAAAAGGTTATAGTGATTTTCAATATTATTGGTTCGTTTAGTCTCGATACACCAAAGCGTAGAACATAGCGTCATAGTGGTGAAGAGGACACTTCCACAGTGAAAGCAAACTAAGAGTTAGTTACTGGCTATTTAGGTTCTTCAACGTAAAAAGGAAGTCATTACGAAGAACTATTAAAAAACCTCATCCGAAACCTGTGCAATGGAGGAACAAGAAGAAGAGATAATTACAAAACCTCTACCACATAACTAGTGAACACAGAAGTCGAACACCCTTTCAAGAAGATGTCTACAGACAGCAAAAACCAGCAGCCTCCTGCCGAAGAACAGATTGAAGAATCTATCGCTGGTGTCAAAGTGAATCCCCAAGTGTTTTCTGAAACTTCGGTTCAGACTTGGTTCAGAGTGTTGGAGGTCCAATTTCATCTTAGCAAAAAAATCACCTCAGGGAAAAACAAGTATTTCCACGCTCTCTCCCAGCTGCCAACAGACGTTGTCGATCGTATATCCTCTGCAGAATTCGATGTTCAAGCCTACACATCTTTGAAAAAGGCAGTCATTACAATCTACGAGAAGAGTAAGACGGAGATATTCAACGAATATATGTCAAAACAAGCCTAGAGTGACAAGCCTTCTCTTCATTTACGAGAAATGCTCCGTTATGGTACCATATTAAAGATTGGAGAAGACATCAACCGAATGCAGTTCTTGCTCTCGATCCCATTATGTATAATATATATATATATATATATATATATATATATATATATATATATATATATATATATATATATATATATATATATATATATTATTATATATATATAAATATATATTATATATGGATATATATAGATAAATTTATATATGATTTATATATATATATATATAAGTATATACATAGATATATATATATATATATATATATATATATATATATATATATATATATATATATATATATATATATATATATATATATATATATATATATATATATATATATATATATATTCTTTAATCTCGTTTAACGTTTTATTTTCTGAGAGTATATGAAAAAAAATTCATGTATAAAAATACTATGACCAAAGAGTAATATATGAATAGAATAATTTCTCACAATGACATATATTCAAGCAAATTCTTTTAAGACGACTGATGATATTCATTCTTTTTAAAAGGTATTTGAAGATATCTGAAAAAAGAAAGAAATCTCGAAGGATTTATTTAAGGCTTATATAATTTAGATAATATTTATGCATGTTTAGAAATGCGTTTTGTATAAATTTGCACAAACCTTTGAGAGAAAAATATGCAACTTTAAAAAACAAACAAACTTGTGTTGGATCAAATAGACTTACATATTTTATATGCACAAAAGTATATAATTTTTAATTTTTTTTCACCCTTATTCTCCAATTGGATATATTTAAAATTATTTTTCTCTATTTCATTCAAATATCTCCTCAAATTCCAAATATTTATTCGTTTTCTCCCCTTTTCGTTTATCACAGTTTTCCTTTGGGTCTCTTCCCATCAGGTTTTCCACTTTGAAAAGCTTAGGTAATTTTCTTCCTTTTCCCCTTTCTCGACACAAAAAAGTAACACTATTAATTTCTTCCTCACTGTCTTATTTCTTTCTTTCTCTTCTCTCTCACTTGTACACATTCATATACACTCACTCGTTTTCTCTCTTAATCATTAAACTTCTTTATAATATTTTTTAAGTGTGAATCTTTATTGTTTGCAACTCGGACAATTCCATCAACCTTTTTCTAGATACCAATATTGATTCGGATGGTGTCCTAATCTCCATAACTACTTCATATCATTAACAATATGATTCCCAGCATTTTACATCTGGCTTATTCAGATATTCGTTCCACCATTTAATGTCCTCATACTCATTTCCTCCTATCGCTACTCTCACTCTGGGACACTATCGCCGCATTGGCCATTATTTTTTTTTTATTACCTTCCATCTCCTAATTTACTAATCCCTTTGAAATCTGAAATAATCACCTGTCCAGTCCACAATGATATAAATACCGCAGAGATAAACGCCCTGCTCTGCTTAAATCAGCTATTAACGCTAAACACATCTTTCTTGACCTTCTGAATATGCGCTGACACTGCATTTACAAAGGGTTATAGTAAGCTTTTCAATCGTTTCACCTTCATCTCACTTGAAACTCTGTTCACAAATATTTCTTTCATCCATCTTCCGCTATAACCGTCTTCTGGATATGAAATCAGACCAGGCTTCTGGACCAATATCTAGAAAGCTATATAGAGACTCTTTGTTAACTCCCATGGCTTTACCGCATCAATTTCTGGCAACTTCATATCCAAAATCAACTCTGTACACTTTTATTTCACCCTCGCTGATTTTTCTCCTATAATCCATGTCGTTCCTCTCCCGAAATGGTTCCAGACCAGGTATACTTGTCTTTCCTTCTAATTAACCTCTCTCACCCCACTCAGCGTTGTTATATGTCGGCTATAAAGAGCTAGTTTCCACCAGAATTACACACACTCCACTTCTTTTACGCTATCTCACTTTCGACCTTAAAAAGATCGCGTACATGATGGTTCTCTACGCCCTCCCCGCCGCCCTTCCTTCTTCTTCTGAACATATTTCAACAACAAAATAACCTTTGGTATTTTGTCGCTGCATAATGTATATATATAATATATTATATATTATATTTATATCAATATATACTATAATATATATATATATATTATAATATACTTAATTATATATATATAGTATATATATATATATAAAGTATCATGATATATATATATTGTATCAGTATATATATATATATATATGTTATATATATATTATCATACATATCATATAATAGCTATATATAGTATAATATACTTATATATATTATATATAATTAATATATATATCATTATATAACTATAATATTATATATATTATATATATATACTATCATAATCTATATAATATATATATATACTATATAGTATATATATATATAAATGGCGGATGCCCCTTATATATATATAAACACTTAATAAAATAAAACTTAACATATTTAAAACATGGAAAATCTTTTATTTACAGAAGTACTTCGTCACTGTGGTAACCTCCTTGTTCCCCCCGCATGAATTTGCAGCGATTGATGCTGGCTCTTCATGGTGAGCTTTCCATGTTTTAATAATAAAATTAAAGTTTTATTGTTATTAAAGCAATGATTTTTAAACAATAAAGGGCATCCGCCATATAAATATTAAGATAAATAGCGATTAAAATCTAAATTTGCCTAATTATATAGCTATACATATATATGACTATTATATATATATCAATATAATATATATATATACCGCATATATATATATTATTTAAGGCCTTATAATATATATATAATAATATATATTATCTTATATATATATATATATTATATATAATGATATATAGTATAATAATAATATTGTTATGGGGCTGTGAAATGCACCTCATGCAAAAATAAATTAAACATTCACAGGACCTACTTAACAACCGTTAAGTTACTTTTTCTGAAACTCAATAAACTCAAATAATTAACCCTGCAATGATGGAGGAGTAGAAAAATAATCTTAAAGTTTTCTTATTATAATTATACAATACTTATAAATTCATCTATGTTCCCTAACTAATATTATACAATCCTACCTAAACTTTAGCAATAATAAACAATGTTACAAATTATCAATGAATAACGATAATAATTCTTCATAGGAGCGGAGGAGACACGTCAGGTTATCAAGGAGCACATCAGCACTAAATTCACAAGAGGCGACTGTCATCAAATGCGTTTTACCAAATTGAGTTCAAGCAAAAAAAAACTGTTTACTAAAAGGAAATTGTCACTTTAAATGTATTCACAATTTTCTAGCATTTAAGCTACCTTCGCTTTTATTTAATTTCTATCAAATAATGTCTAAAGCTTCAGTCCAATGTTTATGCTTGTAAATTTAAGTCACTTTAGGTAATAGAAAGAATAAATCACAACAACTTACTTTTTTTAAAGTCCTATCAACCAATTAACACTCATTTATCGGAATATCAAGCAGTTAATTTTTAATAAACTTTCGATTCACAATCGGTTTCTTCGCAATATTGGAGCCAGTTTCAATAAGTAATTCTTGAAAGATTCAATCGGATTTTGCTAGTTGTGCACAGCACATCTGTCCTTACATCGTTTTCTCAACCAATAATTTTTAAGAGCAGTGTCGTAATTTATTTTAAATTACTTTATTTGCCACTTGTGGCCAGTTTTCCTTTTGGGTTTTGATGACTGGATTCGCGAGTGGTTGATTTGCAATCGTGATCAAGGGATTGTGAATGCACTAGTCATCAAAATTTTCTTTTTGGAAAAGTTTGAAAAATTCTTAGTAATCATTTATATACTATTAAAAATTAAAATTTATTAATGAAAACTTGCTCTGATAGAGTCAGGTATAATTTGCACCGAAGAAATCTCAAATTTCAAGTACGTACTCTGATAAAGACTTTAGGAACACAGTAGAAGTACCCGTTCATAATTGGGCTACGCCCTTGAAATTCTCACAATATTAATTCATTTAATAATAAATAGTCAAAGTCCCAAGTTTGGGACAGGCTCTTGGGTTACCTGTAACCCCTAAAAATGGGGTTAGGGCTGGAGCCCCCCTGTCATTTTGTCAATTTTTTTCAAACGGCATTCTTCTTCATTCATCGTCACAAGAACTATTATTATAAAACAACACACAAAACACCATTTCAGCAAAAGATTATATATTTTCAATGATCTAGTATATATAGTATATATATATATATATATATTATATATATATATAGTATATATATATAATATATACTATATATATATATATATTATATATATATAATATAAGGTTATATATATATATATATATTATAGATATATTATATACTTATATATAGTATATATATATATATATATATATATTATATATCAATATATACTATACTATATATATATATATATTATAATAGTATATATATTATATAATTAATATATAATATATATTATTAACCTCCTCCTCAAAATTGAGAAAAATGAAAGCCGATACAGAAAAAACCGGTTTACATTTAAATTCCTTCTGACAACGTTTTGTGAAATTTTCAAGTGTTTGGCACCTTTTTTTCAACGCCTAAGTATAAAATCATATTTTTGATAAGTTGACGATTGATTAAAGTTGTAGTTTTCGTAATTATAAATCATAATAGTCCGCGCCTATAAAGATAGGCCCCCATTTGAAGATTGATCATACATTTGGAACGGCGTTCCTTCTCACTCTCATCTGCCCAGCGTGTTCCAAGGTGGTCGGAGGTGGTTGATATTTCAAATTGATTCGACAACTGCAACCTTTTTAACTTGTATACAATTCTATTGACCTCTTCGAAATGAAAGGTCAAATTTTCTTAGGTCAAAAGATCCTAATTTTTCTATATTGAAATTGTGACATTTTTTATCTCACAATTGTCCTAAAGAAATAAAAATAAAAAAAATTTTCCAAGGAGAAAATATACAAACAATAAGTAAAGCTTTAACTGGTTCAACTCCTCATCTTTAACAAATTCATAAAATCTAAATATTTATGGAATGCGTTGACAATAATAAACACTAAGTACTGTCACAAAAAGTCATATATTTTTAGTAATCTTTAATTACAATTAGAAAAGCTCGAATCCCTATCTGCATACTATATATATATAAATTTATATATACTGTTATGGATAAATGATGAATGAATTTCAATGATTTTGTACAAAAATGCTCACATGAAAAGTAAAACAAATATAATTTGGCAAACAAATATATAATAAAATTCACTACTAGCACCGAATTCCAGCCCCAATGGCCATAAAAGTACCGAATGTTCCTCCAGATTGCATCATAACTTTTCCAACACTAGCGACGAGTTCTTTTCCTCTCAGTCCGTATCTGACAAAATATATATATACTAAATTAGAAACAGAAATTCTCAAAAATTAAAAACTAAAATCACAAAAAAATATACACGATATAAAAATAAAAAGAATAACATTACTAGGGAAAATAAAAACCCGATTGCTCCACACTAATGACATAAATGAAGGAGGAAAATAATGAATATTTGGGTCTACATATTTTAGCCAAATATTTTTAGATTTAGGTGAGACATCGCTTTGGATTATTTTATAAGCGTTTTCTTTTGAAAAACCTCAAATCGAATTTTTTTATCGATTATTTTAACAAGGCAATATATACGCGACCAATCTGTTTTTTGGAAAACCCATTTTTATTATTCCTACTTTTATTTTATCTTTTTTTCTCTTTTATATCTATATTTATCTTTTTTTCTTTTATTATTATATAGTTTTTTTTTATTTTTTTAACAAGTAAAGAATAACCTTACAAGGAATTAACTCAGCTCAAGATTGTTCACAATAGAGTCAGGGTCTTCTATCGCCTCACGCGGGGGATTCGTATCAGGGGGTGTAAACTATCGTCTCCCCCCTCTGATCCTCCCACCGTCGAAGTCATCGATAAAGTCCCCTTATAATAAAAATATAATATACAAAAATGAAAAAAAGAGATCTTAAAAAATCAACCACGAATCAGAGAAATCAGCAGCACATTTCTGTGCGGTTCATCATGTTTGTCTCATTTCTTTTAAACATAGAAAATACCCATAATGCTTTTCAACATATGAAGTTTGATACGATCATTGCTTCAGTTTCGTATTATCCGTTTTCGCGTAGTAGTTGTTATCCACATTTTTATGTAAACTATACTCACTTTATGTAAAGGGAAGCTGCCATTTCCGCCTGTTTTCACGTATATCTTACTGTCATCCCTACCCCTGCCTGATTAGGGGTAGTTACTACTAAACCGAGTTACTCCAAACTATATTTTATATTATTCTTTGTCGCAAAATTAAGGATATGTCTAATAAAAATCCCTGCTTATTCTTAACGTCAGTTTTATCATCATTAATTTGAAAATCCGTAGTGGTAGCATGTAAGAGCTACTACGAGAACCTGGTGGAACTCGTCGAATTGGGGAATAGGGTCTGAGAGCAATGACCGCTAATGAAGTTCTTCTCCATTTAGTCTCTCCCTTATGGATAGTATAATAGTTTATTTTTCTCTTATGAAGAGGTAGTTATTAATTTAAGACAAGGACTTTTTCTCTTATGAAATTTCGTATAAGAATGAAGAAATAGGAAAGACTTTATTTTGACGGGTAGTACGTTGGATGATCTTTTTATAGGTGATGGAAGTAAGTTCTTATGATATACTTGGGTGTGTTATTGTAATAACGTAAGTATTACAACCTCTCCCTTTAATTCTAGTGGACGTCTATTTTTTCTAATAATTAAGTCATGTTAATAAGTATAGCTTCATCGTAAATTAGATATCACTGTGGTCCGTTGTATTTATTTGATAAATATAAAAAGTAGGAAGTAATTTAGTTTAAGTTTGAGAATAGTCAGAATGTGAACATAAGAGCAAAAACTGTTAATTTTTATTTTTTTTTGAGGGGGTAATTAACAGCGACTCTAAAATATCTTTCACTCAATACGGATTTCTTAACCTTTACTCCATCTAGTTAATTAATGTATGGTGAGTTTTGTAACTGAAATTATAACATACACACACTTTTCGAAAGTTATAACTAACGCCTAAGATCTTTTTGTTTATCAAACATAATTACTAATTATGAAACCACTTTTAATCCAATACTATCCTTAAGATTTATAATGAGCAAGTAAGTGGTTAGAGGTCTATCTTGTATGTGTTAATAACATCATATATAGTCTTTAATGTTCTAACTTCCGCAGGTGAATAATCTTATTTCAATGTCAACTAGTGATCATTGAACAATCCCAAAACATGATTTTTTAGTTTTATTGGGTAGATCTAAATATAAAATATTGAATATTATGTTGGATATATATTATTCATAATATTTATTTACAAATATCTGTGAATTCAATACTGAAACTACCGTCATTAAAATTTCTCACTATTCCTTCAAAAAATGTATATATATTACATAATTGTTTATAATATATATCTAATATATTATATATATATTCTAAAATATAATTTATATAATATGTATATGAATCATTATTGAATGCAGTTTTTTATTGCTTTAATGACATTTTTGGTTAATACTTATAAACTCTGAGAAGCCATCCATTACTCACCATTACATTTTTAATAATTCATTGCACTTATTCACTCCTGGAGGCAATAACTGAAATATTAATTAAATAAACCATACTTTATTTTTTGCAAGTCTGGTAACATTTACATACATTCATTACCCACTTTAACAATAAACACAGGTATGCGATATCACCTCCCGGTTACACATCTACCCCCAGCCGCCATCACCCTCTTACTATTATACTACTAACAAACTGTATACTCTATTTTTACCATTATGAATTGTTCTGTTAAATTATATATTATTATCATGCATAACTAAAAGTATTTACACTTAACGCATCATTATATATATATTTAAAACAGAACTACTATTAAAGGGCAGGTGACGATTAAGTAATCTTACATATATTATGCATAGCAAATATTTATGCTACTTACAAACTCCGAGCAAAGCTCGTTCATTTTCTATAGTTTATACACTAATTCTTTTAACAATAATCTCAGTTCTATTAATATAAGATAAGTATTATAGCTTTTACATACTAGAAGTTGGTTGGGTAGACCTAGTTGAATATCCTTAATCTTAAAATAAAACACCAAAGAAAACATTTTATTATCAATGTAGTCCTGGAATATCAGCTAGAATTATTCATTTCAAAGCAGATAATAAATAATCAAGACTAAATATTTTATACAGAGTAAATTATATATGAATGCTTAGATGTGACCGTAATATCTATTTTATCAGATTTATAACAAAAATTATATCTTTATTCATAACAGTCAATTAAGGATATTAATTTTTTTGTTAATATATTCGATGAATACGAAGTGAATGCATATATAACTTATTTACTTAATACTTTGGCGTGCTATGCATATCCCATTAACCATATTTCCTTCGAATTACCTTCCACAAAGATTGTATCCCAATCGACGTCATTATTACCCCTTGTAGCATCGTGACACATTAGAATATTTACTAATCATTTACACTGTTATAAAGCATCTTCTTTTTTGCTCACACTTCCGAGTGCGAATGAATATATTACTTTCATAATACCACACTAACTTTGAAAAAGATTAAACGTAACATTGTAAAACTACCACTTCATGTATAATGATAATACCGAATAGAGTTGAAGAGAGTTATATTATCTGTCGGTAATTTAATTCACACTACATACTGAATAGACTTATACCATTGCATAGAGACTAATTACTCGATTCTCTACTACATATCACTCTGAGCGAGGGAGATGTTTTCCTATGTGTGTGAACAATTGTTTTCACATAATATAGATCATCATATGTTTCTATCAAGAGTAGCGTCACTTTTGAGCCCATCTCTTACGTATAACGATTCTTACATGTTAGCGCTAACTAAGACAAGGTAGAGGGTCCATGACAATCGATCTGACATTCTCCTTGCGAGATAAAACTCAAGATACTTTACTCAATGGTGCGCCCTGTCATCTCTCATTCTATCATCTATGAAAGATTCTTTCTCAGTGCAAGATATAAGTTTTCTCATTGTGACTTGTATGTACAGAATTTTCACGCTTTGACTTCTATATAGACAGCTGTCATATTTTCATCACTCCTTGAGTGTAGTATTGCTATTCATAGAAGTCTAGAATTACAGTGGTGTTTTTTACATGGTGCATAGCTAACGTTTGCCGTTTCTTATACTGTTCACTTTGTTTGTTTTTAAAAACTATTTTAGACAGTATTTTTGGAAACTTCTTCATATTATTCTCCCGTAGAGAACCTGAGGAGTGAGAAAAAATTTACTGTTAATTTTGAATCTATTGCGGTCCAAAAACGTTAGATTTTCCGAATAAAGAAGCAGGAGAAGCAGGGCATTGGATTCACGTCTCTTGCGAAGCCTCGTAGAGCCCCGCGTCCTGCGTCTAATTCTACCTCTCAATATTCACGTTTCTACTTCAACCATTTTTATTTCTTGACTGTCATTGTCTGGAAGAATAATATTCAATTAAACTTTCTTTACATGATGGTTTTAAATTGGTAGAAGAATTCACATAACCCTCACATTGATGACGTAAATTTAATTTAGCATAGAGATGATGAACGATATCTTCAATAAGGAGTTTATAGGTATAATATTATATAATTGGTAGAGTTAGGTTAGAATAATGCTTGTTCATGGATATGCTTATAATGTATATATATATTTTAAAATAGGTATTTACTCTTATCTCACCATTTATATGCAATGAACTATTATTCCCATAGACAGTGTGCACGTTTATATATATTACTAAATATATTATAGTCAACATGAATAATTAATTGGTCAGTATTTTTCCTTTCAGTCCTTCTTTGAGTTATATTGTCAGAATTATTAGATCGTGCTCCAATATGATCTATAAATTAAATTTAGAGAGAACTTCGCTCACACATGTAATGATTTGGAGATGTCACAATATATAATATAATTATTCATATATCTATTAGTGCGTTTTGGGTGACCAATTTGTGACCCCAATATACAAATTTCTCCAAGGTGTGAAGTTGTCCGATCGCACCATCGTAGACAATAGCTTCGGCAGTCAACTACTATCTATTATAACAAGAACATCTTTTATATTGAAACTAATATATCATGACATCGTGAACAATCATCTGGAAATGGGTTTTCTATCTAGTGCCTAGGCATCTACTGCCAGCTCACATAGTTCAACGCACATGCCTCTGATTCTATAGATTTCCCATATCTAACCAGTGTTTATATATAGAGTGTTCCTCACTCGTTAATTAAAGTAATCAGTATATGTGACGTAAGTTACAGTACCATCATCACTACATACCTAGAATATATATGGCGTTAAAACTCACTTCGCTTATAAATATATATATATTCTATTATATCTTTATAATATAATAATATATATCATATATATATATTATTATTTATTATAACTATAATATTATTATAAATATATATTATATATATAATTATATCATATATTATTATATATTAATATCTCTTATCTATAATAATCATATCTTGCCAGTGTAAAAACTCCAGAATCAAACTCAGACTTTTCTGTCAAATTCGTAACTTTAATCGATTTCAGCGTAGAGACTTTCTTACATAACTTATAATACCTTTCAACGTTCATACATTAGAAATTAAAAGATAATACATTTTTATATTACTCAACATTATCTTCAAACTTACTCCCGTCAAATACACGTATCATAATGTAATTACTTTAACAATCCTTCAATTCATATATATAGATAATATTCAAAAATATACTAAATATATAATCCGATTATAATATTTTACAAAGCCATGACCTTACTTATATATATAATAAAGGTATAACATTAAAAAACAATTAATTTAACGAGTTACAAATATTACATTATGACAACAGTGCATTATATATTACACAGAGTAAATATATATTAAATATATTAAAGACATGGTAAAAAAAAATTGGCATCCAATATTAATCACATTCATCATTTAACTGTTTATACACAATTGAGTTAGATGTTATGGTAAGCACCTTATGCAGGTAATTAATAAGTTCTTATGCCACTAGTAAACTCACGTTCATAATATAAATATGCTTTAATAATATAATATATTTGTACAAAAACAGTCGCTAAAAACGCATCACAAAGCAACTAAATTAAACATTTAAAATTTCTAGCATTATTCCATACTTCAGCATAGAAGGTATATATAATAATATATAGTATCGGCTTAACCTATTAAACTAAAAATTATTTACAACTTTACGACTGATTAAGAGTATAACACTTTTCTATAGTCAGGCTTAATGAAACTATGAACTATGATCCATAAGTTATACGCTTACAACCAATACATTTGTCAATGTTTTCACGAAGAGTAAAGATGCATATAGCCTACCTCCACCTACCTATATACAAGTTATATTTTTATATTATATATATATATGAGATTAGACATAACCAAAAACTGAAAATATACTTTCTTATTATCTAAAATAAATATAATACCTTGAGCAAGCCCTGGTTACTACAACGTCAGAACGACACCGTCCTCATTACAGTCAGCCTAATAACTGTATTTAGATAGAGCATACTCAGGTCATCACTTACTCTAGATTTACATAACTGATTGTGTTTAATTATTGAGTCCCCATATACTGGTGCCTATATACTGTACTTACTACGAGGAAACTTACTTCTCATGATGACTTATTCTATCTAGTAATACTATAGCATATTAATACCTTACTTACTGTCACTTATACATCTCTATTATATCTCAGATCTTCTTTCTAATTTCTATGGTATCAAAAACCTCTTATAAAATTATATTTTCCGCCTCATCCTTGTATCTTTCCATTTTTAAATTGTGGCAGTGATTATACTTTTTTTTATTTATTTATGAATTTATCTTCTTATTTCTGCCAAAATGTATTCTTTTTCTCTTTACTTCAATATCCATTAAATAATATTATATTAATTATTATATATATATATAATTATATTCTAACAACTCATTTATTATACCGTACAATGTTAGATAAATACCATTTATAGCATATCTATATATAAATCTAATTCACAAATAGATTATAAAGTAATTCTCTATCTATCTCTCTATCTATCATTATCTCTATCTATCTATCTATCTAATTACTAATTCACTATTCATCTGTCTTATCTACTATAATAATCTATCTATTCTATATCTATCTATCTATCTAATATCTTATCTAATCTATCTATATAACTTTGTGAATTGCCAATTATAAATAATATAATATTAATTTTGGATAATCTATTATATTTATTAATGGTGAGTCTCTTATCCTTCGACTGTATAATTACAATAATGACGTTTGTATTATTCTCCAAAGAATCTTTCTTGGCTGATTAGGTATATTATAAACTCAAAAAATATGAGATAAAGAATGAAAAAAATAAAACACTTCAATGTTGACTTTTCAATTTTTATAACTAATTCCATGAGGAAATTTTCAGTAATTCATTTAACATGTAATAATAACCCATAATGCAATCAAATCTAATTATGTTATCATATATGTAAATTAAATATTTATACATAATATAAAATCATATATATTTCTTAAATTTGATCTTTACTATATTTATATTGAATCTATATATATATATTATTATATCTAATATAATTTATATATATATATCTATATAAACATTTATAACTATTAATATAATATATCTATATATATAATATATATAATTATATTATTATAATTAATATAATAATATATATAATAACTATAATATCTAATAAAAAAATAACATTTTGAATTAAATAATTAGGCCGTAGCGTATGTAATAGCTCAATTGTAAACCACAGTGATGTCGAGTGATAACAACATAGTTGGAATGGTTTATCACCTAGAAAAAAATTGCATATTAGAATTAGTGAGATCAGAAAGTTGATGAGTTGAAAGGCCATAGACTACATCTTTGTAAAAAGAGTCTATACTCATTTATTTCTTTAAATAATCACGAAGAACGCCTATGCTCTCCAACCTTTTTTTAAGAAGAGCTATTTGTCGTGAGAACTAACTATCACTATGTGGTGAGACAAATAATTTCATTAACAGGGGAAGAATACACATACCTTTAATATCAGTAAACGCAAGCAACTTAGAGGGGGAGAGCAGGTCTGATGATAATAAATAATTCTGAATACGTCTTCAGCAGAACTAACTCACCAACCCTCGTAGAAATTTGTTAGAAAGAGAAGTAATTAAATATACTATCCTAACTACCAATTCAAGGGTCAAATACGGCTCCACTCAGAAAGAGAGAGAGAGTGAAGAGAGAGAGAGAGAGAGAGAGAGAGAGAGATGAGAGATAGAGAGAGATAAGAGAGAGTAAAAGAGAGATGAGAGAGAGAAAGAGTAACAGTGAGAGGAAGAGAGAGAGAGAGCAGAAGAGAAGAGAGATAATCAAATCCTTCAATTAGGTCACAGAGAAAAAGAACAATCCAAAATATCGAATAAGACAGACAATAAGGAATTTTGAAATGATATTCTGGTGTTGAGTTATATTTCGAAAAGGTTAATTATACTTAGATATAGTGTAAGTATACTATAAGATTTTCATTTCTTAAGTATTTAAAGTCAGAATCTTGAACATCTTGAATATGATAAAACAAACTAACATGTTACGTTAATAAATTTTGTTGGTAAAGGAGATCGTGACAACTTAGAATTCTCGATTCTTATGAGCTTTGTAAGCTTGAATTGTTATATAAATAAGAGAGTAAGTATATATAAGTGTATATCTAAGTTAATATATATTATCAAAAAAGGAAGTATACATGTGTGAACAGAGAGTTCAGTAGAGCTGAACTTTAAGATGAAGAGTATAACGTTAGTGCAAGATTATCAAAAGTATTAATAGAGAGAACCGCCATTTATACATTTAGAAATAATCAATATCAACAGAACTATACGAGAGTTTTGGGATTTTTTAGCAAACAGAAAACCCTGATGGAACAACTTACCAATCTACCTATATTATTTAAAGTACTTTAAGAGAATATTGAATTATTGCCTGCCTTTGTTCATATACTTACTTAAGAAAAATTCACAGTCGGATAAAAGAAAATAATTCTATAAAGAGAGAAAAGATTAAAGACTAAATAACTGTAACTTAGAGTACGGAAAGTAATTCGATTCATATATATATATATTTATTAATTACTGATATTTGTGACTAACTTCTATTATCGCAAAAGATATTTAAGATAAGTCCCAGACCACAAACTAGATAAAGTATTCAAACTAGAGAAATTATCCGATAAGGGAAGAGGTAACCAATAAGAATCTAAGATAAAAGATAGGTAGAAAAGAAATAAGATCAAACCAGTATCAAAGAGCTAATCATTATTTTCGTAAAAAATCCAAAAATACTTATAAAGATAATCGTAATGATAAATGAAAATTGCTTCTAATTCTGTATCCTCATAATAAAGGAACAATATGTATAAGATTCGAAATAAAATACTATTAAGAGAATATAAATACATCAATATGTTTACAAATCGATAGTGACGTACTAAACTAGATTAGAAGTGAGGTTAATATATTAGATAAATAATGTGATTCTATCTATCACTTTTTATTCGGTCATCAGGTTGTATAATGTCTTAAATAAAAACATGGACTATAAGTAATAACTTAATATTTATCCAATGATAGATGTTGATAATAGTTTCACTGGGAGAGACAAGAGTAATAAACAAAGAGATAAACGAACAGATAATCAGAATGGCTATAATGAATTTTAATCAGAAATCACTCCCATTAACTATTTACTCAAACTTACATAGATTAATATTCTTCAAGGAGATATAAACATCGTTAGATAAATACAAATTACTAATAAACAATAATATTAAGTAATATAATCTATATTAATAATAAATGAATTATTGGAGGATAAGGTGGATAGAAGAAGCGATAATATAACTCCCTGAAAAAACTACTGTCGGTGTTATTATAGGTAGAAATTATTTATCGATCAACGGTTTGAGCGATAGACGACCCAGTAGAAGTATGACCTCCTAGCTTTAGAGGTACATGGAGATATCCGATACCAGATCTGCGCACAGTCAGACCATTGTAAGCTGCCAATCCTAAGTTGGAAGGTATGTCCCACCTGCGGGAGGGAAAGGAATGAAAAACAGTCAAGAGACGTAAACCTGTAGAGTGGTCTTAGCTAGCGATTAAAACCTTCACTGATACCTAATGGTGGATTGATACGAGTGTAGAGACCTGAAAGGAGAGTAAGACGAACGATGGTGACCGATAATGATATTGTCTGTCTTTTAAGGCATAAATATTAATTCAATATGTTGAAGATACTTTAAAAAAGTAAATTTTTTAATGTTAAACACGAGATGAGTAGCTATTATGTCTTGCTAATAATTTGAACATAAACTACGCTAGAATCGGCCATGAGATAGTATATATGTATTTCTTTTTATTGGAGAACCACATGAGAAATATTGAAGACCAGAGAGACTAAGAATAGACTGAGTGTTGACAGCAGAGCTTTTGGACGACGAAAGTATGTAAGAGAGAGAGAGTTGAAACGTAAATAAATAGAATATGTATGAGCAGAGACGAAAGAGGAGAGCAAAGAGAAGAAATAAAAACTATGTACGCACTCCTCAGTACTTGATCTCTCTGTACAGCATACGACATATAGAGCGAACAAAAGAAAGTAAATTCTTTCTGTAAAAAATATCACTCTTGTCCTCTCTCTCTTCTCCTCACTCTCAATCTAAACATCTCCCAACCACTCCTCACTCTCTACAGCTCCCAGAGTCTAAAAATTTCTCTCTCTTTCTCAGTCGTTTCTCGGGCTCAAAACTTCATATAAACTTTATTGTCTTTTTCTGCGAAAAGCTTCCCATTATCCTACGATTCAATTATAGAAGCAGGAGAAAATCATGTAGGTTTTTAATACCTGAGATATATAACCATACTGAACATTCACCTATGTATATGTAAAGGTGATAAAAAAATATTGATTTACTCCTCCCATCTCGCACAGATTCCACACTCGCTACATGTAGGATCTTTAGCATATCCTGAGATTCAGTGAAACCATCTCCATAGCTTATTGTCATAATATAAGTACGAAGTCGGACTTAGGAATATATAAATACTAACTAAAAGAAATCGAGTGCATAGTTAATAATAGTAAAAAGAATTATTGTATTCAACATTAACTTTAAAAAGGTTTTTTCAGTCATTTGTGCTGGTGAGAACTTCGATATGTTGTTAAGATATCATAACAGGAAAACTAAGAGAATAGCAATATAAGAAGATGATCGGAAGAACCCAGTAGGATTAGTTAAGAGTAATCTTACATACACAATATAAATCAGAGAAAATTAATTATAATTTTAGCTTGAGAAACATCTTCGTTATTTCTTTGATATAATTTAACTTTTTTCATTGACTCTTCTGAAAAGCTTTTGCACGCTTGATTTATTGCTTCATTTCACTGTTAATTTCCGAAATTCAATTTGGATAGACAAGTGGAAGGCAAAGTTTCTCACTATAATGCTTCTATCTTAAGGTGAAAATTAAATATGAAAATTCCATTATTGTTAAGGTTGATTAAATGAACGTTGAGCAGCAACCAGAATAATAAATTATAAATCGATTTCATGCAAATATATAGTGAAGAAGAGAGTAGATAGAGAGAGAAGTATGAGAGAGAGAGAGAGAGTAGGAGTTAATATAGAGAGTCAGAGAGAGAGAGAGTATGAATAGAAGAAGAGAGAGAGAGTAGAGAGAAGTAAGAGAGTAGAGAGAGTAAGAGTAATGTGTTTTAATAATTTTTAAGTTTAAAGTATTTGAAGGAGTTAGAAAGGCAGAAACTATGCGGAAACAGATGAAATTTTAATTGTAGATGTTGAATCAGGATAATACAGATGAATAAATAAGGTGGGAAAATTTGGGTAAGATTAGCAAGTCTAGATGAACACATAAGATCCTCAATAGACAACATTCATTGTAATCCAATATATATATTTCAGTATACTCAACAATAACCTACGCTCCATTTTCCGGTTCGCCTAGTAGTATTATGAACTGGTCGATATCGGAGATAAAGACAACAGAGACAACAGTACTCAGATCTTAGAGTCAATCAGCTTATCCACTCTGATATGCCAAGAATATACCGGTGCCGAGAGAGAGCATCATCTTACATGATTAACTCGAAATCGACTGTCGAGGTGTTAGAGGGTCAGATGATATTAAGCAACCTAATAATATAAAATAATGAATTAATTAAAAAAAAATGGTGAGGTGTAATGTTCAATACAATGAAAATTAGATTTTATAATATAAATAATGCGATAAGATTTAGACATAGCAGATTATTAATATGTAACAAGATAATAGGTAATCACCTATGCTAAACTACCAGAACTAATAAAGGACACAAGTCAAAATTTCGTAACGAAACCAATCATTATACTTAACTCATATACTTATATAAGAGACCTTTATAAACTTCTCCAAAGTGGTGAATTAGTAAGGGTCAAAATAAGATCAAAGGGTAAATTAAATTGAACAATGGAAAATCTATAATACATATATAATATAATCTTAAGTAAAGTATAATAATATACACATGCTCCTTATCTCAATGACTCCCGAATTTAATAAGTGTCTTTCCATTTTTGGTAAATATATTTATAAATAATATTACTATTTTTTTTAAGGAAAAGTGTTGCCTGTAATAGTAGTATTTTTTGCCCTAGTCTGTATAGATAAATGAGAAGAAAGATCTAACTAACTAGTGTTAAAAGAAAAGAATGTGAGAAATTATTAATATTAAGAGTACGCAAGAGGAATCGAACTTATTGAAGCTTCAACTAAAGTGCCTTTAATTGGTGTTCCATAAATATCCAATTACTATAATATAATACGCTCATTATTATAAGGTTTTTTTAGTTAGGTGTTTGAAAGAGAGTGTGAAAATATTCTTAAAATTCTTGTTTCTGCATTGATCTTGGAATCTTGTTGAGCGTCTCTTGTTTTATATTAATTTTCAAAATTTGTGGACCATCAGAGCATGTATATAATATGATGTTAAAAATTTTGCGAATTTGCCACCGGCTATATTATATATACCTATATAATATATATAGGGCATTCACTAATACCGAACTTTAACTCAAACATCCCGTGGCCTTAACCAATCTTAACAACTCTGCCATTCACGAGATGGATACACCCAGTCTCTACTTACTTCTAATCACTTAAAGCTACTTTACTCTGTCTGAGTAATTCGATGCTTAAGTATACAATCCATTACTCATCCATAACACTCGTTTCAATATAGTCAACTAATATAATTCTTTCACAATACACTCAGACTACTAGACGGTGTGAGGAGTATTTCATGCTCATACAGTTAACTGCTGGATACTCTGATGTACATCATCTCTCAGAGAATCTCGAATGCTCTCTAAACGTTGAGCCTGTCTTGGCTTAAAAAATCTTTCTTCCTTCTACTACAATTATCTATTGCTTCTTTTATTTTAATACTTATTTTATTAGTTCATATATATATATATATAGTTCTACACTAAAATTATAGAACCCGATTTTCCGCCTTTTATATTTGAACATTAATTCTATTTACTATCATTATATCTCAACGCGACTGTTAATATTCTATTCCTCAAAATATCCACCATAACTTAGAGGTCTCTCATATATTTGAGGAGGATTTCATATGTACTATATACTAAACACTGAATGTTTTAGGGTCCTCTCAATAACTGATATTAGGTAGGGAGGAGGTAGACGAATAACACAACTTGAATAAGTCACCTTATCTCACTTAAAAATAATATACCTACCACTATTTAGCTTCCTATTGGTAAGTCTGACCAAACTATATCTCTTTAATTTATACTTTATTCTCAGAAATTCAATCGGGTAACACTAATGTATTAAATGAGTTACAAGCTATATGGTAACAAATGACTGTATGTGGTTAATATCATAGAGCACTTAATAATAATGAGAGCATCTGAGAGCGAGAATACACTCTAAATAGAGAAGTGGTCTTGAGCTCGTAATAACAATTTCTTCGCTAACTAATAAATCTATGAGAATAGAAATAAATACCTGAGAGCTTATTTGGAGATACACACTTAAATCGATATAAGTAAAATAATGCTTACACGGTTTTCATAGCAGAAACATCATGGTGCTTATGTCAAGACAGAACATAATATTATCTGAAAACTTCTGATGTAAGTAAAGAGTTGTAAATTCCACAATTTGCCATATCTCTCACTGAACATAGCACATCTTTCTCTCCTCATTACAAAATTCTCATTTAGGTTTCTGACCCGTTGTTGTTCTATATAACTCTATTTGGCGATTGCTGGTCTATGTGGAGGGTATACACATTGATTACAACAATTCTTTTCTTTTCTGACTTTAATCCTATAGCTAATTCCTTCCCTATAGCACAGATAATTTTCAATCCTCTCACAGCCCTAGAAAATCTTGAGTTTGCAAAGAGCATTATTCTTACAGCTTTTACTTCCGTAAACGATGGAGAGTATAAACCAGGAGCTATCTATTCAACAAAAACGAAAAAGTGAGGACACTACACTTCCTTCTAAGGTTACTTCTACTCTCTGATAATCACTACTCATTACTAACCTACTGAAAAAATCAGCCCTCTTTATCATTCTCCCATCTTTTAATTTCTTGAAACCTGTTGGATATCCGTATTGCTGTAAAATATCCTCTAATGAAGTCAAAAGAACACAGAGATTTTCCTTTGGATCGCTTGTTTTCCTTTGTAATTTTCCTCCTTGTCCCTCATTGCTCAACCCTGGAAGTACCTTTTCGTGACATACCCTGCCTTTATACTTAACTCTGTAACTCTACTCTCAGGTGTCTAACTGCCATTCGCATGTGATTTAAACACATTTTGAGCTATTGTAATGCCTCATGTGATAGTGTACAATCTAATAGAGTTTAATAACGGGAAGGCCTGAACGCTTGCAAGAGCCGTTCCACGCAGAACAAGACCCATTTAATCCTTGAATGCAAATGGCAGATGATCATCTTTTTTCTGTTGTCATCGAGTTTTACCGCCGAGCTTCTCATGTAAATTTGCATATAAAACAATAACTCCTCAACATACTCAACTTCTGTGTCATACTATACACAACTTCCCTCTCTAGTGCGTTCTGTAAAAGCGCGCATAAAGTCAGAAATTATCTTAGAATCCTCAAACATTGGAATCCTCAATTCCACACAACATATAATTTCTGATTCGCCCTCCATCAACGCTTTGCTGCGCTATGAATGCTGTTCCAATGGCTGAGATTAGCCACTATCACACACTGTTCATTAAATCTGCGCATCTTACGTGTTTTCCGAGCACGTATAGAGATCTCCTTGAAGAATGACTATAGCACTAGTGTGGTCGCTGACTTATAATAACTTTAATTCTCAAAGGCAGATAAAGCTAGTTCGCAACCAGAGGAGTTGGCAATTTCAGTTCGTTTTGTTTTAACACCTTTTATTTATGGTTACTTTGAATGGTATACGTCCCTCGCTTAATCCCCGTCTCCCCTCGCTTCTTTTGGGGTTTCTCCCCTCTTTGCTTCAATTATGTCTCGTTTTCTTTCATCGCTCATATCAGGCTGTCTATGTTGAATTTGAGCGCACTTCTTCTTCCTTTCTGTCCTCATAAATCCTTGAGTTTTATACACCTGGATTTGTCTTACATCTCCTAAGCTTATTCTTAACAATTTTCAAACATTAAATGATCTTCTCAAACTTGACACATCTAACTCTATCCCAATCTAATAATGCCAGATGTACTATCAGAAACCCTTCATTCTTCACTCACTATATGTCTAAATACTGATTCTACCCTCAACCTTTAAACTTCTAGTAATAGGCCTCTATTCGTTACTTAAAAATCTTTACCGACATTTCACACTAAAATTACTTCAGCTGTATATCATGGTAATAGGATTTCTAGAGTGGAGGTAGTCTCAATCACTTTAGTTATGGAATATTATATTCTTTATACGAAAAAAAACTCAAGCATTCAAAATATCCCTCTCTATAAAACCTTACCAACATTATTCTTATATCTATTTCGGACAGTTCTTCACTCGTCTCATCCTGTTGACAATATTAATTAATATATATCATATAATAGTAAAACTTTACATTTATGGTCATTAACTATGACACATATATATAATATAAAATTAATGTATTAGAAGCTCATCTACACACTAATAATTAACGAGTTTAGCTTAGGTGAGGTGCAATTCAAAGAAAATGGGGTTTCCATGTTTTAAGACTGCGAGACTATTATTTATTTTTTTTCACTATCTTCTAGTACTTACAGCTATACAATAGTCTACATTATATACCGTCCACTTATATGTAATGGAGTAATTATTATAGCTCTCCCTATCTGGGGGGCTCTTAGTTTTTAACCGGTTTATTTATGGATAGGTAGAGTGCGAAAAGGCAAAAGAGAGAGTATAGAGAACATGAGTATGATGATAGTATTGCAGAGCAGTAGTATCTGCAGACGTACGATAGACCACGTAGCGGGCGCGAACGTTGAGATTATCTGTTATGAGTATATGGAGTATATTATAGCAAAGCGAGCATAACGGTCCGAGGTGAAATTGTCACTTATGCGTACACTACCAATTAACGGACGCCCTTAGTAATCCTATGAGGGGTATGCTTGATGTCTGGCCTAGAGTTTTTGATGTGGATATTGGTAATATATATATCCAGGCTAGTACGCTGAGCCGGTGATTTCACTTCTTATCCTGCCAAACCTATATCGGATCTTGAGTGGAAATTCTTATTATACCATCTCCTGTGTTCCTTAGCTTGAGTAATTTAATCTACTAACGCTTCAAAATCAAAGCCTAGCTCATCTGTGATAACTGCGTAATTATTCGTAAGTGTGTAATTCTGAGGCGTGTCACACCCTCCTAAATTAAAAGGAGCTTTCAGCCGTAGTATTTTGGTGCAAATCTAGTGTAAATATTATATATTGTGATTTTACTTATTAACACACATTCTATGTAATTTATCATTCTAACATATATAGAGTTTATATTATCTAACTTAATTATATCAAGTTCCTTTCCTATCAGCACTGTTCTCTAATATCGGGTAGCTTGGACGGCTCATTAAATTAATTCAATGTACCCTTTATATATAATATGGAGTGTAATTCATATGTCGAGTCGACAAGTGATAGTGTTATAAGAAGTGATCATAGGAGCATTAAATAGTTACTATACAGGTAAGCTCGGTAAACAGTTAAAACTTGGTGGTACTAGAGTGGTAAACCCTCTTTAACGTACCCCTTTATAATCTAAGTACTTATAAGAGAAAGCGATAGGAGTCCGGAAAACATCTTAAATACTTAATAACTGATAGATAGATCCTAACAATCATTAATACTCATCTAAATATTAACACCAAAGAAGACTACATAAAGAAAGACATTTAATAGATGCTTACATGAAATCGCGTCCTTGTAAAAACGCAGTACACCTATGAATATCTATTATCCATATCATAAATTTAACATTAGAAAAGTAAATAAGTTAATATATTTAAACAGTTCACACATCACAAAATCAGTAATATATTAATATAACATTATTTTACCTTCTCATCTAATTATTATATATAATATATATATATAATATATTATATAATAAATAATATTTATCTAATAATATATAATAATATATATAATAAAATATAATATTTAATAATATTTAATAACCTTCCCATGCCCCCTGGACACCCCCATCATGGAAGGGCCAACCCACCGCATTCAGAAGCCGGTACCACGCTCCTTTGCGTGTAACCCTATATATATCAATACAAGGTCGAGAAAGGAGAAAGCCTATGAGAAAAGTAATCGGTACAACGTGGGGGCGTGGAGCGGTGCATATTCCACCCAAGAAGGCTAGTGCTTATCACAATTTTGTCCACTGGGAAATTGTGAACATTTCTGGTGCATGTGGTGAGGAGGTACAATTTTATATCTAGTTTATGAATCTATATATATATATATATTTGTATTGAAAAGAAAGTTTTAAGAGGAGTGAGTGAGACTCTAGATTATGATCCGGGCGAGTGATCAAATTTGGCTTATTCTAAGCAGTGTTTCTTTTCTATAGGTGGAAAATTATTGTAGGTTAGATGAGGGGAGTTTAGTAAATTGTATTAATTTAAAGGAAAGTCGAGTTTTGTAGGTACGTGAGTTGTATTTATGATTATGTGTATATTAGGATTTGTGTATAAGCTCAATAGACTGCTAATAATTGGGAAGGGTGGTAGATATATAATAGTTAATAAATGTATGTTATATTAAGATGAGTATTATTTATAAGATCGAATTTTAGCTCTAGGTCGATAGTAGGTGTAGAATTTTATCTGTGTCGGTGAGGGGAGTTGGATGATATAATTAGGGTGCATGGGTGGGTTGGAGATTAGAGTGAGAGTTTTTCTATGTAGACTATTGAGAGCCCACTATCTCCAAGGTTGATGAGAGATGGAGGATGTAAGTTCTTCATGTAGATTAGTTGGATGAGGGTGGTTTTAATGACATCCAGTGATAATAAAAACAAACAATTTTGGGTGTGATTTGTAATTTTATTTTAAGTTATGATATTTTATGACAGATGACGGGGAACCAATGTAGGGGAAAATGGACCCTCATATGTTTCTATTCAGTATGTTCTAGAGGAGTCTTGAGTTATATAAGTGGTCAAGGGAGTAAGAGTAGTGTTGTCATATGTCTACTACATATGTGTTGGAGAGTAGTGAGTTCGGAGAGAGTGATGTCTCAACGAGAGTATGGGCGTGTTATCGTGAGGTGAATATATGATCCGTGAGAGTGGAGGAGGGGGGAGGGAAAGAGAACAAACTTGCGCGCACAAATGTAACTCCGAAGCAACAAAAAATAATAACCTTACTTTAATTAAATGAGGAGTATATTCCTTCATAAGAACAGAGGAGAATGGAGGTTATTAGAGTAAATGATGAAAAAAAAATAAAATACATAACAACTATACTGGTGAGTGACAAAATTGGGATGGCCAGAGAAGAAATGACTGTCTCGGTTTTCTGTCTACGTGAGGGTCTGATTCGAAGTAACTTTTACGGGCACGACGTTGCACAAAAATATCTACGTGGAAAGAGTTGAGAGCAGAAAGTCCGCGATAAGAAGGGTAACAGAGAAGAAAAAAACTTGAACAAAAACAAGAGATTTAAAATGGAACAATGAAACTGATGAAGAACATGACAGAGAAGAAAAAGAAGAAGAAGAAGAAGAAGAAAGAAGAGAGAAAGAAGAAGAAGAAGAATATAGACATGAATAAGAATAGTGTAAAGGGTACTAGACCTTGAGTGAGTGTGAATGTACGGGCCTTTTATAATTTCCATCCATAGGTGTCTTGACCAGTGAACATGAAGCCCAGAATTTACACTATGGCTTATGTCGCAACTGATTGACTATAGGGATTTGGAATAGGATTTTATTTGGTTAGTGTAGAACATGAGCAGCGTTTCCTACGTAGCAAAGGTTGAAAGAAGAGAATAGAGCAAGTAGAGAATAGCGCACTCCAGCGAGGTGCCGTAAACCGTCTTGTCATTTACACTAACGAGTTGTACGAATCGCAAATATGTCACACACATTTCGTGGAAACTTGCAAAGCAGCAGCATCTAAGTCAGCACAACAATAGAACAAGCCCACATTCTACTATGCATACGATGATATTCTTAAAATGAGTAGAGGAGAACTATGAATAATAGCCAATTATTTTGATTATAAAGATTATTAAAAATGTGGGCGAAACGTGGGATACAAAAGGCTTTTGAGTTGAGAATATTAGTCGATTGCCCCATTGTAAGAATGTAAATCATTGGTAATGGGTATTGGTTAGAAGCATAGATGAATTGTTGATTGGGTGAGGAAGAATAAGGGTATATTTAGGGTTTTGGAGTATTGAGTATGCTTATTTAAATGACTAAATGTTGGAAAATCTGGGAATAGTGTGAATAGAATGAGTAAAGATTATTAGTAATAAATATTAGTTATCATCCCCAGTATGTTTATTACTAATAGGAGGAGAGGAAAGAAAATGGGCGAGGTATAAGAGGAGGGGGAGTTGGGTCTTTTTTTTTGAGTTTGTAGATAATAGAAGTTAATGTTTTGGAGTATGAATGCTTGTTTCAGATTGAGGGAATATAAGTTACAGCAGAGGGTTGTCAACCCTTTGCCAGGAATTTGTTGAAAATTCAGTCGATTAGGAGAAGTGCTTTGCACCGAGGTGTTTTTAATGTAGGTAGAGATTCAGTCTGGTCACACACACAACACAACCACACACACATCCACACATAATATACTATAATATTATATATTATATATATTACTATATCATATAACTTGTTTTTTTTATAGAAAATTATCATTTTTGTTTACTACTACTACTAAAAAATATTAATAATAATAAAGAATAAGTGAATAATAAAGTATTTATTTTCACTTATCTACTTAAGGAAAAAAAAAGTATTTACCAGCTCTACAATAATAGTTAGTAAAAAATCTAATACCATATTAGAGTAAAATTTTGATTATTTAAAAAAAAAGAGAAAATAATTAAATATTTTAATTTTAGAAAATACCCTTGGTAAATACTTACTTAAAATAAATAATATTGAAATAGATAGTGAATAACGAAAATCGTTCCCTCTCTTCTGGAAAATAAAAGTTTACAGCCTCGATAGTTAAAAAATCTTTCAACCATTAAAAGACTTTCTATAATGAACTATAACAAATTAGTGGCTCATAAGCTATCACGTTTTAGGGCCATCCAGTTCAGGTTATTTTAATTTTAAGAATATTATATGCTTTAATATCTCTTAACAATATATATAATCTTCTCTGTGTATAAATCACTATACAAACACTAATATTAATCCAATAAACCTATTATAGAGGGTCAACTGATAAAATGACACCTATAAATAACTGGATCTGATCCAATATTATTGAATAAAGTCTTAATATGAGATTTTTTACAACTTGAGAGGCCTGTAACTTTTTTTCCTAAAGAGTAACGATTTTCGTTATTTTGATAATCTTAACATTATTTATTATTTTTTAGAAGTTATATCCTATCGCGATTATTCAATAAAAATAATCTAAGGGGTACCAACCTCTACTGTAACAATTACCATAACTATAAGGCTTTATTAATATATAATATTATATATATAATATAAATATAATATATATTAATATATAAATATTATTAGTATATATTATATTTATATTAAATGATATAATATATATATTATAATTAATTAATAATAATAAATTATATATATATATATAATAACTATATACTATATATATATAATATATATAATAATATATATATTAATATATATAATATATATAAATATATATATCTATATATATATAATATTATCATTTTATAATTATATATAATATATATATATTATATTAAAATATATTAATATATAATATAAATTACAATACATATATATAATATACAACAACACTGGACCTACATGATCCATAGTAAATAGTAATCAATTAATCTATTAGATGAAAGATCGTCATAGGCTGCTAAACCCATTTATTATTTAAAATAAGTTAAAATCAAATAAAATATATTATCAAAGTTTATTGCTCATGAGGAGTGATACTGCCCATTTTATCAATCTTTTTAAGCTTATTTCTGAGATTTTTCTATTATAAAATTTATGAAATAACTAATATTTTTTTTCATATTAAGAATATAATCTAACCTCAGAGTCATTTAGTTATTCAGGTTTAAATATTTAGTATCTATGTTACACATTACTATTCAGTATTAAACTTAAGCCCATACAATTTTCTAAACCATATGGAAATGATGTAGACGAGCTGCAGCCATACGAACGAAGACAATGATTCACTATATTCACTACTATTGATCTCTTGGATGATATAACATTAATAAAAGAAAGAGTAAATAGAATAAAGGAGCGAATTACTTTTTCGCATAAGGAATAAACACCAAAACTAAACTATTATTTATAAAAACTTTAGTCACTAAACAAAATCGTCTTCCTCAAAGGAAAAAGAAAATAATAATCGAATGATATAATAATAATGAATGGCAAACATCACTATATATATCAAGAAACTTTAAAATTATATTATTAATAATATATTATACAATTATTAATTATTAAATTTCATTAACATTATTTTCATTATTATTATTCTATAATTATTATTAACTTATTATTATTATTTATTATTATTATTATTATTATACATATTATTATTTATAATCATATTATTATTATATTATATTTATTATTATTTTCATTATAATTATTTAAATTATATATTATAATATATTTATTATTTATCAGAAGGTATGTTAAATGTTAGGCATTCTGCGTATTTCACCATTTCGCGTGAATGCCTCGAGATAGTTATCATCCTTCATTACCCTCGTGGATTATTGAGTACTTGAATTCAGAGTGGATATCCCAGTGAGTTATGTATTATGATATTATTAAAAAGTGGTTTATGTATTTATGTTTATTTAAAAGCGTTTTTTTATAGGTACCGAGTCTAGGTAATTAACCATCCAATCATTTTTATTACATTAATATTATAATTTAATTTAATAATTATTATTCCATTATATTATATCTTAATTAAATATTATGTAACAATTATATTAAATTATTAATAATTATAATTTATATATATTATAATATAATTTATAATTTATATTATTAATATATATTATTATTATAATATTTATTATACTTATTATAATATTATTATTATTAAATTAATTTTTATATTTATTTAATTTAAATATTATTATATATTATTATTATTTATCTATTATTATTTATGATTAAATTAAATTATTCTATTATTATTAAATTATTATTATAATAAATTATACTTATAATAATTTAGTATTTTTATTCGATTATTATAATTGAAAATTAATATAAAAATTTTATTTATTTTTTATTATTATTAATGTACATATATTATAATGATATTATTATTATTTAAATCATAATATATATATATTATCTATTATATATTTATTATTTTTATTAATTATATTATTTAATAAATATCTCATTATTATTATTCCTATATTATATTTTAATGTTTTTATATCACTAATCATTTTCAATTTATTTATTATAATAATATTTATTCATTCATAATTATTAATATATATTATTATTTTAATTAGTGCTTTCATCCCGCCTTTTTTTTCAATTGTATTAATAAATATTCATTATAATCTTTTATTACTACTATGTAGATTATTATTATATTAATATTATTATTATATTTATTATTATTATTAATTATTATTATTATTATTATTATTATTATTATTACTATTATAAATATTATTACTAAGTTTTTGATAAACTTTTACGCGAGTGCTCAGTGGTCAAATTACCACTTGTCCGTGTGTATCGATATTATTGTATCATAGATTAACTGTCTATATATACAGTCATATGATTGTCCACATAGAGAGAAACATTTGATGGATATACCTTTTACTAATATTAATAAAATATATCAAGAATATCTCAAAAATCTAAAGTGTATGCTAATATAAATTTAGTTAACGGTAAATATTTTTATAACTTCTCTGGTGAAAAACATCCTTAGATTAATATATAAAATTTAAATAGATTTCTTTACGTAATTTATTTTTATTATCTGAGTTATGATTTAGTAATTATTTAAAACCAATTTTTTAGCAAACGATTGTTTAGTATTGTTGTCTAACTTTAAACTTTTGAACTCTACCTGTAGTTTTTAATTGAGGGATAATCATATAATCTCCTTAACATTTTTATTTTGAGAATTATTTTTTTTTTTATTTAATCACTTTTCCAAATATATAATTAAAGTTTTTATAAAAATAGTCTCTTCTATTAATGTAATATATATTTTATTATGTTCTTGTAATGAGAGAGAGTCATCTCTAATTTTTAATGAAGTTTTCTGATTAATATAATTTACATATATTATCTTTTTTTACTAGTTGCTTCCCTATTCATTGCTTCTTATGTTAATCTTATATTTAATTCCTACTTGCAGCTTCTTTGATACTTCTGGCTCTTATCTGATAATGTTCTATAATACGAATGTTAAACTTCCCATCATTGGTTTGTTCCAACTTACTTTTGGCTCATTATTTTTTCTTATCTCTTTTTGGCGGTGTGTTATGTGTTTTTGGAAGCTAAACCGTCGTGCGTGACTTCTCGACCCTGTCGCGACAGAGACGATTCTTCAGAGTTTGCCACCTAGTGTCTCATAGCAACTCTGAGGAATATTTATATATTTATTTACTAGTACTCAGAAGAATTATATATTAAAGATTTACCCTGGAGAGAGAGATCGCTATATATATATATATTAAATAATAAAGGGAATTATATGAGAGTTGATATATTCTACACGTTACGAGGTACGGACTTAAACACAAGAGAAGCCCTGCGTAACGAGAAATTTATATATATATATATATATATAGTATATATATATATATATATATATAATATAGTATATATATATTATTATATAATATTAATATATTAATTTATATATAATGAATTATATAATATATATTAATATATATATATATTATATATATTAATATATATATATATATTTAATATATATATATATATATGATATAATATACTATAATATAATACTTAACAATTTTTCTTTAAAATTAACAAATATTCCATACAATATTTTAAATTAATTTTTTTGTTTTTGCCCCGATAAAGTATAGTACGATTGCGCAGTGAGAACAACCACTGTATTATATATACCAACAAAAGAGAAAAAGGTTGAGAAACATAAAGACATGTTATACTAAAAAAGAAGGAAATCTAATATATGGTAATATAACTCTATTACTTTTAGTTATATTTATAATATTTATTATTTTAATGTCTTTTATAAAAATTTAATCTATTCATGTCATTCCTATATCCAAAAAACATATAATCTTTTTACCCATCTTCTAATCAAGAATGAGTACAACATTTTTTAATTATTATATATAATATAATAAACAATCTCCTTTGAACTTTCAAAACTTCTTCAACTGTTATCGTTTTGCAGCGTAAATGAGTTATAATAACTATATTACTATATATACTATACTATTATATTATTACTATAAATATTAATATATATATATACTCCGTGTTACCCAAAGAGTGCCCAAGGAACCGCTTGGACATTTTGCACCCAAAACCCCTCTATCCAAAGCTCATCCTAACTAATTTGGGAAAAAGCGTATAAATATTATAAATAATATGCTTGAAATTAATAAAGCTCAAATTATGGTTTCAAAAACGAAAGCTTCTGAAGCCCTTTCAAGGAAGAGTTTACCTTATCTTTTCGTCGTAAATGAGATCTGAACAACTGAAAGAATGCTCACTAGCTTTACATTGTTGGGCATGCTAAGAATCCCTGCGACTATTCTATGCTTAAGATAGATAGGAAGATAAACTTTATTGCACATTATCATTTTACATCAATAGACTCAATACATGGTATTTTTATTATGCATTTCTAAATTATTTTCTCATCTATTTTGTGGTCATTCGAGTGTTTGCAACTTATTATAAATTGGGAGAATTAAAAGTAAAGTAACTTTTGATCACAACTCATCTCTGTGTAATGAAAAGACTCTTTCTCTAATATTTATTTTCGAGAGTCTGAACACAGGGTTCCAGTATCTGAAGGGAACCCGGGTCTTCCCCCCTGCAGGAATTCCGCGCGGCACTGACTCGTCGGAGGAGACAGGTGTATAACTGTCTGCCGCGTCTGTTTGGCTTGTCATTTGTCCCTATGCTTTCTTGTTTATTTGTCTAGGTGAAAATGTCTATTACATATGTTGATTTTATAGTTAGAAAATGTATAGCGTCAAATGACAATAAAAAGAATGTTTATACTCCTCTGTATTACAACCCGCTCGGACTTCCAAACGAGAAGAGAGTAAATGTATAAAATTGTATCTAGGATTTTATTGAGCGAGAGTGTGTCTTATTGTAACATGCTCTAATTTTCGAGTCTTCAGAGTATTTTGAGTAATCCACTATTTATACTTCTCTGCTTGTAGAATGAAGACCTTCCCTTGACATTACATATTAGTGAAATAGTCTATGCTTATGTAATATGATATATCTCAAAGATAGATAGAATATATGATAGATAGATATAGATAGATATACAGATAGATAGATAGATAGATAAGATATGAAATACGATCATATGTATCAGATAGCATAGATAGCATAGATAGATAATAGTTAGGGGTTGTTTGGTTGATACAGATAAGTATTTACTTTGATAAATATAGAAAAATGTACAACTCAATAGTAAATCAAATATATAAATTCAGTTCTAATAATCCATAATAGACATATTATAAAGAGACGTCCCGACAAACTAAAAGCAAATGTCCTTCCCACTGAGGGACTCGAAAATAATTGAATAATTCATATTTGAAAGAGAAAATTTCTGAGAAGGAAAGTAAATTTGAATGTTTTCATCATCGAGAAGAGGCAAGAAAAGAAGAAGTAAAGAGATGAAAGAATGGAAGACTGAAGTTCTGTATAAAATAATAATCAGGAAATGTAGAGCTTACCTTTGATAAAACTATCATTTTCATATTATAAATTCTGTAAGAAAATTCATGAATATATTATATTAACTAATTTTATTTTAACGTATAAGTTCTTAATTATTGCAAAAACCTTATTATTGGATCAATAAAATATATTGAATAAAAAAAATTATAATTTCAATAAAATCCACACAACTATATTTTTAAAACTAAGCCACATTGAACATCAAATATTTTTATCTGAAATGAATTTTGTGAATTTTAATGAAATCACTTCTAGATAGAAAGATTCAAAAAAAAGAAGAGATAAAAAAAATAATAGCAAATTTGGTTTCATTAATGAAATGGAAAGCATTAAAAAAGGAGAAAACTATGACTCAAATTCTCAAGGAATAAAATGAAAGGATTAATCCAAGAGTGGCAAAACAGGCTGGGGAAATGAGATGAAAGAGAGAGAGAGAAAGAGAGAAGAGAGAGAGAGAGAGAGAAGAGAGAAGGGAGAGGAGAAGAGAGAGAGAGAGAGAGAGAAGAGAGAGAGAAGAGAGAGAAGAGAAAGAGTTATCGGAGAGAGAAGAGAGAGAGAGAGATGAGAGAGAGAAATAAGAGTATAATAAGCAGTAGAATAGAGAAAAGTACAAGATGTAGAGATAGAGATGAGAAAGAAGAGAGAGAGTAGAGAGAGAGATAGAGAGAGATGAGAGGTGATAGTAATGATATAAGAATGATATAAGATAGTGAGAGAAAGTTGTAATAGAAGTATGAAGTTCGGCAATGAATGTAATAAGAGAGAGACGAGAGAGAGAGAGGAGAGAGAAAGCGAGAGAGAGAGAGAGAGAGCAAGAGAGAGAGGAAAATTGCTTTCACGTCTGCAGGGCTCAATGTCGAACCCTGCTATGTACCAGTATATTTTACTCATATATATACTATAATATATATTATAATATATATATATATATATATATATATAATATATATATATATATATATATATATAATAATATATATATATATATATATATACTATATATAAATAATATATATAATATAAGGATTTAGAACTAAATACCCTCACCACCTCTCTCTCAATCTCCTTCTCTCACTCATTCATCTTCCTACTCTCTCTCTCTCTATATACCTATATATAACTAACTCCCGCTACTCCCCGTCATAACTTCATTCAATGCGGATGCGAGGACTATATACGAGATCATATGAATACAGACAATTGCGAGAGATGCCGGCTATGGTGTATTGTTTACGCGAATAACTACCGGGAGAGATAATCAAACTTTTTGAGGATTATACATCTTTGTACCCCATTACTAATGACCGTTTGTCTTCATAACAGTTACCTAAGTAATCCAGTTCTTCATTTAGAATAGTGACTTACATTGAGATTTGATAAAGGTGCAATAAACGGGTAATTCGATAATGTGCATTAATTGGCGTTTATGTTCCGTAGATGTGACGAGTTGGCTACGGAAACTCTTTTAGGCAATCGTATACTACTAGTAACCTATAGACACAGGGTATCATTATTGCTAGAACATCTTCTATTATATAACTAAATAAAATATGTCGACACTGCTCCATAGGTTGAATAATATGATTAAAGGTACCTCTACCTATTTATTTATAAGTAGATATCATATATATAGGATCAAATAATTATACTAGGTAATATACTTAAAGTAATTAGATTAAGTAATTCGATAGTCAATATTTACTCGGTAAAAACTGAATATCCAAGAATAACAATAATAATACATCATTAGCATTAGCAATCTTTTAAGTAGAATATAAATACTTACTAATAACAGCTATGTTTAATATTAATTAGGAAACAACCAACTTCATTTATTTTTAGAATAAGGTTTAGAACCTTACCTACCAGATGACTTATTAACTCAGTCATGAACTAATGAATTTCGATAGCGCCACGAGACAGGAACTCACTATTGACATCATAACGACCAACAGAGAGCCAATTATAAAAGAATAATAGAGCACAGTATTATAAGGCCGCCAGCCTGTGCCAACGCATTAGACAATGAATCATATTAATGACATAGACACAAATTCCAAGAGAGTACCAATACCATATAATCATACAGATGTATAGATGAAATAAAATTTCATTACTATTAACGTATTCGGATATAAAGAATACAAATTAATTGGATGAGAGAGACCCATTACAACAACCCACCGATCCACCCAATCAACTCAGAGTTATAAAATAATGCAGAGTATATTTAAGATCATAACTCACAAGTAATTATAACTAATAATAATCTAATTACCAAATGGGAGAAAGCATAATCCTAAAAAAGAATCCAAAATTAGTATTATATAAAATAAGAATAAATAATCCAATAAACATAAATTGTTGCAAAACCTGCATCCTGCTGCACAGATGCTCAACTGCATACACATATGCACACTAATATATATAATAATATATAATATATAAAAGTACAGCTTATGCTTAATATGATAATACACTATGAACCAATAGATGCAAATATAATACTATAGAAAATAATAATAATAATACACGACATTATACAAATTCCAACATTAAAATATTGCCAGGTTGACATAAATAATAGTCAAAACTATGAGCTTCACGCCAGAGAGTTGAAAAAATACGCCACATATAATTAACAATTAATAATATCTATAATTCATAAACTATAATATAATAAATAATCTTATAATCTATAACCAATAATAATAATAATAATAATATATATATAATCATACATAACTTAAATCAAAGTTAGATACTAACACACTCTCTCTTACGCGAACATAAACACCAATATAATCAACATCATACTATCTCTTAAGACTTCATTAGGTATGCACATAGCTGAAATGACGTCAGTAGGTATAAACCTTTATCATTATTTTTATTATTATTATAGCCTAATAAAAAGTAGCCTATTAACAGATTCCACCAGGCTAAATTTAATGAATAATCCCTCTAATGATGCTTTCCTTGGAGAACCATCAATAACTGTTCCCATACGGAAGATATTTAAATATTCTTATTTTTGTTTATTCTCTGCAAATTATTATTATTATTATTATTGTTATTATTATTATTATTATTATTATTATTATTATTATTACTTTAGGCTATCGTTAACATTATTGCTGTTTTCTCTCCGATATTATTCCCGTCAATACGATTACCAAATTTCATTATTATTATTATTATTTTAGTTTTAATTTGAAAACGTAAAATATAAATTAAATTTATATAATAATTTTATATTTAGTATATATTTAATAATATTATTTGTAATTATATATTACATAATAATATATTAATTAATAATATTATATATAATATATATATATTATACTATAATATATATATATACTATACTCTATATATAATATATCTATATATATATCTATATATTATATATAATAATTATAATATATATAATATAAATCATATATATATATACTATAATAAATATAATATATGATATAAATTAATATATTTATATCATTATAATATAGTTATATAATATATTATATATATAATCTTATATATAATATATCTATACATATGTATATAATATATAAATATATATTAATATCTAAATATATTATATATATATAATATTATATTAATAATAATAATAATATATTAATATATATATAATATATATATAATATAATAATATAATTATATACTAGCTGGTACAACGAAAATTTTTATTATGAGCTCATCTAACCAGTAATAGTAAAGCTCTGAGATACTG